>CP053459.1:89828319-90111941 GCA_022644695.1 Cenchrus purpureus
GGAAGAAAGCATTCTCACAATTCTTGAAACCAAGGGCCCGACCATTATACGAAGCAGTGCTGATAGCGGTCACAGGTACCATCGGTGAATAAAACGGATAAGCTGGCCCAGTATAGCCAGAAACCTTGGACATATCGACCTTTACATAGAACCAATACGAGCTCTAGTCTTCAGAGAAATTGGTCTTGCTGCAAGGTGCAAGCTGGATGCGGGTGAGGCCTTGATGCATATTCTTCCTTCGGGTGTTGAAGGTACAACATGCATAGTGAGCTTCATAGTATTTCCCATCATCAAGCTTAAGAATATCCTTCTCGGTCACAAGCTCGAATAAACGTGCAAATATGTTAGCACCAGCTGTACACTTGAAAGTCTTCATTATCCAGAAGAACTTTGAAAGTTCCAGGAAAGAATTCGGTGTCATTGGTGCATTTTTACAGAAAACTTCTCAAGAATGGAAGGTAGATGGGGATCGCAAGGAAATCTAAGTCCGCAGGTAAAGAAGTCCCTGAAAACAACGACTTCGTTGGCTTCAGGGGCAGGGACCTCTTCACCAGAAGGAGGGCGTCCATCACCGATGAGGGAAAAATCCATTTTCCGATATTCTTTAATAATTTCGGCCGTAACCTTCGACTCGCCGAAGACAAAGGCTGGAGGATAAGATGTAGCCTTAGCAGCAACGATTTCACTCAAGTCAACTTCAACGTTTGAAAGATCTTCGCCACCTTCGGATTTGTTTTCAGACCTAATTTCCCCATCTTCGCGACTGCCGGAATCGCGAACGGCTTCGGCAACTGGATCAATTGTGCTAGGAGGAGGCGGTTTGGAACGCCAGCGGCAGCCAATTCCTCGGAAGTCATTGGCCTAGCAGTACTTTTGGTACGAGCCACCTTCTCGGAAGATAAATAAATATAAAACGTATATCAAAATTACGAAAAACGAAAGATTTACGAAATAATCAAGTATTACTTAAAAAACATAGGAAAGGCGAATAGAATACCTTTGAAAACTGAAGAAGTCGCCGAACTTCGGGCGTCTTAAGATGAAGAGCTTTGCTCCGAAAATGCTTCAAAGAGTTCGGGAAAAGCGGCGAAGCGGTGAAACAAAGTTACCGCGCCGGGCCTCTATTTATAGGGGAAGAGGGGGGTAGTTTCAAGAAGCTGTCTCGAGATGACCGTTACGCGTTTTAAGGGGGACACGTGTCCACTCCGACGTTCCGAGGGTGACGTTTTTTACCGAAATTCTGATAAATCGTTCGTGGAAACGGATCGTCGGAGTCAACCCGCTTCCCCGAGGGGCTAGTGTTGGGAAATTGGGTAAAAACCTTTCACCCTCGAAACTTCGGAGTAACCGAGACTTTGGCGAATTCGTGAGAGTGTTCGGAAATTAGTCACCGGGTCGCTGCTCTATTTCGAGACGTGAAGTTGTTCGTGAAAGTGTTTCGATGTTTTTTACATGATTCACTAACCCTTTAAGGTTGTGCGAAACAATTGCCGAATGAGCACTGGATCGTAGGTTTGTTTCTTGTTTCAGGACTGCAGAAACTTGGCGAGTTCGGGGAATTGTGGAGATGGAAACTTCGGAGATCTTAAAGAACTTCACTTCGGCTGTGAATGCTGAAACTCAATTCGAGATCTTGGTGATTGGCGATCTTCGTGAATGAAGGGTCGAAGGTCAAGGGAAGACCCAGTCAAAGGTGTTACCTCAAAAGTCCGGGTTCGAGGTGTGAACTGGTGGCCGGCTTGTAAATATTCGAAATTAGCCCCGCAAATCACGAGATGTAAAAGACATTCTTGTACATGTTCACACTTGGAATATTCTTTAGATTCGAGGGTAATCTCGGAATGTAAAAGTCCCTTCGCCTCCCTATAAAAGGGGGTTCGAGGGCACGTGTAAAGGGATTCACAACTTTTGAGGCGAGTGTAGACTTTCGGGAATTCCTTGTTCCCTCGCTCTTCATACTTTCTTGTCTCTGTTCTGGAACCTTTTGTTCGGGGACCCCATCCGATCTTCGGACACCCCAACAGCGCCCACTGTGGTTTTAGCCGATAGACAACTCATGATGCCTCCACAGAAGAAATCCAAGAAGAACACACCCACTGAGGCAGACCAGGAAGATCACGATATCGAAGAAGACAATGGAAACTCTCTCGCTGCACAACCTTCGCAGATCTCAGACCTGGAAAGGCAAGCAAAACTCGACGCCCTCCTGAAGGCACGAGCAGAGAAAACTGCGCACACTCTGTAAGCATTTACCAAAGAAGAAGCTGAAGAGGAAGATGATGAGGCTGTGGACAGACAACTAGAAGCAGTGAGCAAAAAAATGCTAATGCTTTAGAAGGAGAAGGAAAGATTCGCGAATCAGCTGGAAGCAAAAAAGAAAAACTTCGGAGAAACTGGAGAAACTAAACCAGGCAAAAGAACAGCTGGAAAAAATGCAAAAAGAAATCGATGAAATGAAAGAATAAGAAAACAGTTCACTCTGGCGCGATTCGCCATACCAGAACTCTGGCCAGTACAAAAGAACCCCAAGAGAAAATTTCTTCACAGGCAATGGAATCTTGCAATTCGCGGACCCAGAATCACCACTTTCACTCGGGTTGCAAACAGCACCATGGCCACCAAAGTACAAACCAGTTTCTCTCCCGAAATACAATGGATATGGACACTCTAGGCAGTTCATTATGAGCTATGAAGCAGCTGTAAATTCAGCAGGAGGAGATGATGTTGCACTGGCCAAATCTTTTATCATTGCTTGCGAAGGTCCAGTTCTCAACTGGTATTCTTTGCTGCCTCCACACTCAATCTGCAGCTGGATTGATCTCAAGACAAAGTTCATACAGGCATTTCAAGTGTTTCATGAAACTTCTGCAAAGCCATCGGACCTCTTCAGTTGCAAGCAAAGAGACAGGGGGCCACTGCAGAGCTTCGTAAGAAGATTCATGCAACAAAAGTCCCAAATTCGGAATGATGACAAAACAACAATCCAAGCATTAATCAAAGGTCCGACTCAGACCAACAGCCGCACTTGACCGAAAAGAACCCCAAAGCATTAGAGAACTTTTGATGAATCGAACAATACATCAAGTCTCGATGAAGATCATCGCAAAAGAGTAGGTGAATGAAACCAAGCAAGACAGGCAATAGAGGACGATGGAGGCCTCAATTCCAAACCCCATGAAACATCAATAACGTGGAAAATCCTCATCACGCTCAACCAAGACAATGTGCCAAGCACAAGAGGGGTTTTCCGTCAAGAGGAAGAGAAAGGGGAAGAGGAGTCTCGAAAATCCAAAATCATGATCCAAGAGATCCATACTTTTCGCGAGATATCACGGAAGAGGTCATAGCATCAAGCTTGCCCGTAAACCAAAAGAATGTAGCAAGAATTCAGCAAGAGAAAACCATGATGTCCATTGCCTCCACAATGCCAAACCAGTTTGTTGACGGTTCAAAACCGTGCTCAAGTTCACCGCAAGCCTACGGGTGACTTGATGCCTTTTTCACCAAGGAGGGTCCTCCTAGATTTGTCAATCCAAGGATCGGAAGCAAACTCCCGTGATTCTCCATCTAACCTATCGATCTAACCTAACACGAAGCATTGATTGCATAAGAAGATAAACCTTAAAGACATATGAGTTATATCATAAGGTTGATCGCATCCATGAACGCCGACAAGGTAAGGAGCAAGCAAGGGAAACTAAGGCCTATCGTCTTCTAGTCGTAGTTCTAGCCAAAAGAGCAAGCGCCGACATGCATCTCATCCAAAGCCATCTTTAAACTACTATCCTCCGGTCCGATTCGAACGCGCCTTTTGGAGCCACCGTCCTATCACAACGCACTCCTATTCGTGCGGGTTAGCCTAGGGCGAGTTCGAGAAGAACAAGTTGAAAACACTTGGTCGATCTGGTATGCACCTCTAGCCACCATGACTACAAGAGCACCCCAAGCAATCTATCTATAGAATAGATTGAAGACGGCAAGCATAGCGAGAGCAAAATCATAAAAGGAGGAATCGAGTCGCTAAAAGATTGGATGACATGAAGTACTTTACTCACATAATAAATGTGTTTAGATCATCTCCACCAAGTACATACCATAGATGACCTCAACTAGCTCCGGAACTCTGCCATGGCTCAACCGTGCAAGGCGGGCATGGCGGCTAGGTGTAAGGAATCGGATGCTCGTAGCCTAAGAGGGGGAGGGGGTGAATTAGGCAAACTAAAAACCTTAACCTATGGCTTCACTACTTTTACACAAAGATAAACTAGAACATACTATCTAAATGTGCAACTAGGGTTGTTCTAGTGTGAAACTCTCATCCCAAAACAAGGTTTGCAACATATAGCCAATCCTAGCATGATACTACTCTAGGAAAGTAAAGGCAAGCAAAGATTGCAATAGAGTAAATGCGGAAACGTAAAGGGGATGAGAGGAAGCAAACTCTTGACACGCAATTTATCCCGTGATATCGGTAGGTACTAAGCCACCCCTAGTCCATGTTGTTGAAGCACTCACACAAGAGTATTGCTTCCCGGTCACCAAGTCTCTCCCAAGAGCACCACTTGACTCGCCACAAAGGCTCGCCACTTAGGCACTCGCCAAGCTCCCTTGGTCACCTTGATGCCGCCTCCACTAAGGAGCTTCTCCACCAAGGAAGGGGGTCTCCACGTCCCGCACAAAGTGTCCTCGCCACTCCACACCAAGCCGAGGATCGATGGCGATTACCGGTGAGCCACTTAGGCCCCAAGGCTTCCATGAACCTTGTACACCTTGATTCACTCAAGAATCACCTCACAAGGTTGGCACAACCTTGCACTCACTCACTCTAAGCTAAGCCTAGCACTAAGCACATACACTAAGCATATGCAAGTCAATGGATGAGCAATTAAGCACTTGGATGGATTGGATATGATCTTCTAGGTGTCTTGAACTCCTCTGCACTTCCACACAATCCAGCCACCTCAAATGGGTGAGTGGAGGGGGTATAAATAGCCCAAGGCACTCTAGCCATTGGCTAACCACCGAAAATGGTAGCGTCGATGAACCGATGCTATGCTTTTCCGTATGCGTCGGTTCATCCGGTGCCCTCCCGCCACTTAGCCGTTGCAGCTCTGGCGACACAACTATTCCGACGCTATACACCGATGCACCGTCGGTTCATCCGGTGCCCTCCACGTCACTTAGCCGTTGCAGCTCTGCTGACACAACTATTCGACGCTATACACCGCACCGCTTGGTCGGTTCATCCGTCTTTGAAGACCTCACGGCCAAAACGTCTCAGATGTCGCCGCGGACCGTCGGATAGACCGATGCTCCTACTTGACCAAGGCGTCGGTTCATTCATCATTCAAGAAGAGGCTCTTGGCGCTCTCTGTCTTGATTCAAACCGAAGGCGTCGAGATAAACCGGCGTGTCCTCTCTCGACCGTCGGATCATCCGGTATCGCTTCGCGGCTCCTCCTCTGCAATTCATCCGCGCATCTAGAAACTAGACCGTCGGATCATCCGATGTCATCTTCATTTTGCCCTCTTCGTGTACCAAGTACACCGATGCTTGCATCGATGGTACCGTCGGTTCATCCGAGTCAATTTCCTTCCTTTTCTTCCGCGGTTTTGACCCTTGAAAAATAGACTATCTTCTCATTTTGGCATGTGGTATTTTTGCATCCATGAGACCTAGAAATGTCTACAAGGACATGCTAAACAATATGGTTAGTCCCATTGATCATGTTGTCATGAATCACCAAAATCAAACTCGAACTAATGGCATATGAGGCCATGTTCGCTACACTAGGGTAGGCCTAGGCCATCTCCTAGACAACTTCAAGGACTCGCGGCGGCCGTCGTCTTCCTTCAGGTGCTTCTCCTTCGTGTCGGCGGCTCTCTGATGAATGGATGGATGTGGCGGTCGACGGAGGCGGAGGCAATTTATAGAGAAACACCTAGGTCGGCGTCGCGAATCCCGGGCGAGCCCGGCCGGTCGGCCGCAGTTCGGCCCGTTTCGCTCCCCGACGCTTCTCGGTCAATTGTTGACTTGCTCCCTTCTGCATGTGGGCCCTTGACGTCGTCTTCTCCACGGTTTAGATAGAGCTCCTTGTCGCGCAAGCTTCAGCATCTTCTGTTTAGGTCCCTGGAGTTTCTGACTTCATGCTTTGGTCCTGGGCCATTTGGAGTCATGTTCATCATGTGTCTTGACTTGTCGCTTCATGATCTTCTCTTGAAGTGCTTGATGAACTTATCCCGAAAGTCTCCTCTTTAACGTTAATTTCCTACGTAAACAATAAACTCCAAAGTCGACATGCAAGAGTGAACTTGATACCTCAGTTAGTACCATTAGTTAGAATATCAAATACGTGCAAATGTTGACGGTAAACTCATAGCTAGGTGTACCAAAATCGACCGTCAACATACCCCCATGCTTAAACCTTGCTCGTCCTCGAGTAAGTTTTCAATGGATATCAGCATTACCTTTCATTGTTCATACCCTGCACTTGATCACACATGAGAAAGCATAATGCTCTCCAAGTTTATATTTGTTAAAATTCCATAATGTAACTAGCTTTCATCTCTATGGAGGGTAGATATAATTTAAGCTCTTTCCACAAGTAATCAATCATGCTCCACAAAATTCGAATAGGTCTTAGAAACTTTTGAAGTGAAGAACGAGGTGAATAAAAGAGCTAAACCAAGTACAAAAATTTAAACCTTCTTGCATCTTGCTCATGAACTCTCTCATCTCACAACTCTCTCAAGCCTACTTGATCTATATCCTTTCCCTCTCATGTTTGTAGGTGGAAGGGTTTTATTTGGAGCTCATAGGAAAGTTTTTATCCCTACCAAGATGTTAAAGTCGAGACTATTATCAAAACAAGGCAAGCTTCTCATGGACTTATCATGACTCGTCAAAAAGGTCATTGGAAAAATAATGTTCACATGGAGGGGGGAGAGAAAGAACTCACACTTTTAGATAGGTGGACACGTGCAAATGGCAAAGAATGATCTCGAGGCCCCAACGAAGTCCTCGTTATCGGATTGCACATGGTTGGAAAAATGAGTATGGGTCTTGATCTTGAAGTCCTTGAAAAATCCTTAAGCAACTAGAGAACCGGGGGAGATTATTATTACTCTCTCTTTTTTTTCTTTTTCTCCCTTCTCTTTTTTTTCTTTTTCCTCTCTCTTTTTTTTCTTTGACCGGTGCGAGGTGCTTTGAATTTTTTTATTTTCTCCTCTCATCTTATTCATTTTTTATCTCCCCTAGAACTCTAATTTGCATAGTACCTACCTCCTCCCCATGCTTAGGCGTTTGCTCGTCCCGAGCAAAGAGGAAGTGGTGTTAAGGTAGGTACCGGATGTCTTGATGAGAGGGAACTTGAATCTTCCCTTTGAAGCACCTTCTTGTGATGTGTCGTCTCCATACTCAAGTGATAGGTAGGTCAAGGAGGTTAACACAAAAGATGACGTTGGTTTAAAGGGTGGATATCCAGCGACGTTTGCAAAACTTCTGATGTGGGAGCTCACAATGCACAGATAGAATAGGCTAGCAAAAGATAAGTTACGCAAAAACGGAATGACCAGCTTCTTAGTTATGAGCCAGAGAATCGAGCCTTGAATCAATTTACCCAATAATAACTCTTGTAATCTATGGTTGCACTCAATATATAAGGCTTTGGATAGGTAGAGCAAAATGCAAGAGGTATTAATGACAATGTTAGCATGACCTTTAAAAGCAAAAAGTAATATGTCCTTCGACCCATCCAAAATTGAGAGCATAAAAGAAACCATGGGTCTTTATTTTTATCATGACCTCCACAAAAGATTAAACTAGCATTTAATTAATTTCAGATTTGTATTAGAGAGAGCAATAGCTTAATCATGCATAAACAAGCACAAAGTTTAAACAAAGCGGCAACGGTCATCATATATCAACGAGCAAGATCAAGCCAAAATTATTTTATCATGGTGAGCACAAGGTGATGACAATAAACAAAAACAAAAACTAGGTTGTACTCCTAGAAGCCATGTTATTTAAAAAGAGAGACATACAAAAGTTGCATCTAAGGTTGTTGAAGGCATATACATATATACAAGCATTTAGAAAGACAAGGACAAAGAGAGGGTTGAGGGATTGTTACCGTCCTTTGATGCTTGTGATGTAGCACGCCCTCCCCCATGCTTAAGCATTGTGCCTAGCATGGAAGAAGGAAGATCGCATCCGCAGCAACCGTGATCCTTGAACTCCATGCGGTCTTCTTTGTCCACCAAGTCTTCCCCATGCTTAGCATGTTGCTAGGCGGAAGATGATGAACCATCTTAAAATTCTTGAAGTCCTACCGCCATGCGAGGAGATCATCATCACATTGTTGCCTTTGTTCATCCTTCAATGTCTGCCCTTTGCCACGAGCCTTGATCCCAATTGTTTCTCATCCCATCTTCTCCTCCTTCCATGTTGTCCCTTACAACTGGTTCATCTTCCACGAGTTTTTCTTCTACTTCCAGAACTGAGTATGTACTGAATCATCGCTCCATTGCAAAGTGCTTGAAATTATCTTTCCAACAAGTGGTCATTCATCCCGATCGGACTCGAACAAGAGAGTTACGCCCTTTTACTTTGTTGGTGCAAGCTGTCCCGGCTGATTTCAGAATGTGTGACGCCCAAAGATTTGGTTGTAACTTCTTGCACGGGTCTCCTAAAATGTTGATTCTTGATGCATTGGAAAGTAGACTTAATGGAGCACTTGAATATACAATTTTCCCCTTTTGTACATCTCTGAACATGTGCTTAATCTTGATGAAAACAGCAGTGCTCCTTTCGGGATTTTGGAGGTGTTGATGATCTTGATTTCAGCTTTTATTACGAACTCATGGGAGTGATTCGCCATGCCTGCAAAATAACTATAATGCACAAAGTACCCCGAGGTGACGGTGGAATACTCACCCTATGCCAACAAACCATGACATCCCTAAGATCTTCACTTGTGGCATAGTTAATCTAGCGAAAATCCTAATGGGTGTGCGTGAGTGCAAGCGTGCATGCAAATGATAGGATGGTATAAAAAACAAAACAATGTTTACACCAAATTCTAAGCTCCATGCTTACAAAGTGGTTGCCAAACTTTCTATTCCATAGAGATTTATTAACCAAGGACAAAACACCATGTTCATCCCAAAATCAACAATTCTTTATAGTGCAAGAAAAGTAGGGCGCATTACTAAGTTTATAAACCAACCAATGCAACATGATAGCTCGGGATATAAGACTAAATGATGGTGGTCTCCAATCATGTCTAAACACCATGTTTACACAAGATTGCAAAAAGTAGTAACGCATGTCGACAAGCATTAACATAGATATGAAAGCATTCATCATAAAGTTTCACAAAAAGGTCCCAAGCTAACATAAAGTGGATGATGACAAAGAGATGGATGCAAAATGCAAATGCAAAAAGTTAGCACAAACAAGCATTAGCAAGGTTTGAAAAACACTTTCGATGTGGTCTACAATGAGCAAAGGACAAAGCTTGATCTCACACTTCATACGAAGTAAGCATTGTCAACAAGGAAGTTACCCAACGAAAAGAATCAATCAACCAAACTAACAAGGTTTAAGGGTATGTTATGGGTATCCTATATTTTTGGCTCAAAAAGGAGTTTTGAAGAGGGGAGGTCAAGCATAGAAATTCTATCTAAGGTGGTTCTAGAGTCTTTCTACAAACCTATGGTTTTAGGATGTCTATAGGTAGGGAAGTTTTCCTAAGGGTTTTATAGGAGGCTAGTCAAAGTTTATGACGATGAGTTCTACGGGGCTAGAGCATGATTCACCCCGAAAAGTATGGTGGCCGGTCATAATCATCAAAGCATGGTCGTCTTTTTAGTTAGATAGGGGTAGACTTGGCCGACCCGGAGGGTGACAGCCCTCGGTCAACTCAAGCAATCCTACCTCTATTGGCTATAGTTTTTGGTGGAGGTTATAGGAAGGCTTAGGTTGGTTAGACAAAAAGTTAGATCAAATCAAACATGCAGTGCGATGCAAGGTGGATGAACAAAATGATATGACATGATATGCGGTGGTCTAAAACAAAAACAAATGTTAGCCTAAATTATCTAGCCACAAGTTTAGAATCAAAGGATGGTGCCAACTTCATATATCTCTCTAAAAAGACACAAAAGAAAAAGACTCTAAACTCTAATAGGCACACAAAAAGGTCTACAAGTTTTCCAAGATCAAATAACAAAGCGCTCCCTCAATAGCAATTAGAACATACAATATGGTGTTGTGGTTTTTATTAGAGCAATGGTACAATGTTACTTGATGGTTCGATTAAAGAGCACAATGTAGACGGTCATGTATTTATATAAATAAAAATCGGGTTGCCTCCCGCAAAGCGCTTCATTTAAAGTCGTAGAGCTCGACTTTCTCACATACCTTCTTTTTGTTGCGGAGCCATGATCCTTCATGCAAGATTTGAAGGTGTTCATGCAGCCTTGATCCACTCTCCATGCTTGACACGATCACTTATGCTCGATGAGAGGCTTGCCCAATCGTCTCCTTGCATCATCATCATCACCTTCTCCATCGCACTTTATCGCTGCCTCTTCTTTCATACATTTTCCTCTCTGTCCAGATCAGACCATGTAGAAAACAATAGCTTCCATGCGTGGCACATGAAATTGTCTTTCCATCAAGTATTTATTTACCCCCAACGGACTACGATCGAGTGAGTTATGCCCGTTCTACTCCGGCGCTGCAATCTGTCCAAAGCTGATTTCAGACTGCACATCGCTCAATGTTTTTGCCATATCTCCTTGTATGGGTCTTCAAATTCATCGATCTTGGATGCGTTGGAACCGGCACTTGATGGAGCTTCTGATTTTCAACTTTTTCTTCCTTGAACATGTCTGACCAGGTCCTCAAAATTGATGAAAACAGCGACGTCCGTTTTTGAGGTTCGGTGACGGTGATGCACGGGTTTGCAATTCCTTTGGGTATGACTTCTCTCCTCTTAATTTATGTTTAATGCCCTGCATGGTTAGTGAAACTTGGGATTTCTCCCACAATTTGCTCTTTTAAGGTCACTAGCTTGACCGAGCACAAAGCAAGTCCAAGATTTACAAATCATAACGCAAACAAACGCATCCATAACCACAATTTATGACAAAGTAAGTTGCGATTAATTGTAGCATAAGTTTTCTTGCTCGGCGCTAAGCTCTCATTAGGCAAAGGTTCATTAGGCATGTAACAAGGTTTAAGCACAACAAAGCCTCTTTATCACTCTCAAGAAATTCTAGCCTATCATATAAGAACAAGGCATAGAATTGAATCAACCTCACTATTGGATATGAATCATAGATATATCAAAGGAATATTATCAGCTCCAAAAGTATCTTGAGAGGTTAATTTGTACCTTGGCCTTCGAGCTTTTCATCGTGAGTGGTCTCTCGGAGTTGAAAGCAAACAATCTTCAATGATCGGTGGCTTGCATCGTCTTTTCACAATTCCTTCGTTCGTGCCACACGTCATCAAGGTTGCCTTGTGTGGACTCACTCTTCTTATTCATTTGCAAGACTTCACACATGTCTCAAATATCTTCATGTAACTCCATGATCCTTCGTGTGAGAGCCCAGAGTATCCGCGCCATTGGATGCCATCATTTGTGTGTAATCCATCATGATTTGCTTCTAACATCTCCTAGCGTCGGATGTTGCCAACTTGTGCCTTCTTTTACCAATGCTCTTGGGGTCTTTGTTTTGTTCCAAACTTCTGAATTTCATCTCGTGTGGTCTAATGGAAGCATTGCCCAAGCTCCTCTTCGTTGTCGTCGTCCTCATCTCCACTATCTTGTTCTCATCGTGTTGCTGCTGCCTCTTTTTTGTGGATTTTCCCCTGTGTACATAATAGAACATATACCAAAATATTGTTCCATTAAAAACTTTATAAAATTATCTTTCCAATGGGTACTCATTCATCTTAATCGGAGCCCAAATGAGGGAGCTATGGCCGTTTTGTTTCCGCTCTTGCATGCTGTCCAGAAAATTTCGAACGCGCAACCTTGATGAATCGCCATATCCGCTTGTAGGAACCTCCGATTGACTTGATTATTGGTTCGTTGGAAGTGTGACTTCATGGGGCTTCTAAATATCCAAAGATATCCTGTTGTTCTCCCTTGAGGTTGTGCAGAGATTGATACGAACATAGACTTCTTGCGAATCGATCCGAAGATGTTGACGACCTTGATCTTGTGGTCTTCGGGCCGTTACGTCGCGTCTCCTTCGGCTTTAAGTCATCGCCATTGCTGGACCAGCGAGTAGCAATGGTGTGTCTTCTTCATGATTTTGCTTTAGCCAAAGTGATGGGTACTTCTTTCGCAACGTGATTGCTTCCAACATCTATTGCTTGGACAAACAAACCTCCACGAAACATTAGTCTTAAAACTTTAATTGACACATTGACATACCTTGTTTATCATCGCTCGTGTAGGGTGTGGACTCAATAGCGGATGATGGACCACTAACAAAAGTTAGCACCTACCACTAAAGAGTGAATCTTGATGTAGTCATCATCTTGTCGGAGTGGATTGTGAACTTCTCGAACGTCTTGTGTCTAGCTTTTCACCTACTTTCAAGGACACAAACAAGAAAGCAAGCATATATGCAATAATAGAAATTAGGGTTAGTCAAAGAGATAGATGGATCACCCTAGGGTTCGAGTTGCCGATCCCCGGCAACGGTGCCAGAAAAATGGGCTTGTTGATGGTTCAAAACCGTGCTCAAGTTCACCGCAAGCCTACGGGTGACTTGGTGCCTTTTTCACCAAGGAGGGTCCTCCCTAGATTTGTCAATCCAAGGATCGGGAGCAAACTCCCAGGATTCTCCATCTAACCTATCGATCTAACCTAACACGAAGCATTGATTGCATAAGAAGATAAACCTTAAAGATATATGAGTTATAGCATAAGGTTGATCGCATCCATGAACGCCGACAAGGTAAGGAGCAAGCAAGGGAAACTAAGGCCTATCGTCTTCTAGTCGTAGTTCTAGCCAAAAGAGCAAGCGCGACATGCATCTCATCCAAAACCATCTTTAAACTACTATCCTCCAGTCGATTCAAGACGCCCGCCTTTTGGAGCCACTCTGTCACACAACACTCCTATTCGTGCGGGTTAGCCTAGGGCGAGTTCGAGAAGAACAAGTTGAAAACACTTGGTCGATCCGGTATGCACCTCTAGCCACCATGACTACAAGAGCACCCCAAGCAATCTATCTATAGAATAGATTGAAGGCGAAGCATAGCCATGCGAGAGCAAAATCATAAAAGGAGGAATCGAGTCGCTAAAAGATTGGATGACATGAAGTACTTTACTCACATAATAAATGCGTTTAGATCATCTCCACTGAGTACATACCATTTATGACCTCAACTAGCTCCGGAACTCCGCCATGGCTCAACCGTGCAAGGCGGCCATGGCGCGGCTAGGGTAGGCCTAGGCCATCTCCTAGACAACCGAGGACTCATGCGTCGTCTTCCTTCCAGTGCTTCTCCTTCGTGTCGGCGGCTCTCTGATGAATGGATGGATGTGGCGGCCAATGGAGGCAGAGGCAATTTATAGAGAAACACCTAGGTCAAGGCGTCGAACCGGACAGAAACAGGCCAGGCGGCGGCTGGGCCGACTGCCCGGTTCGTCGCCCGTTCGCTCCCCGATGCTTCTCGGTCAATTGTTGACTTGCTCCCTTCTGCATGTGGGCCCTTGACGCCATCTTCTCCACGGTTTAGATAGAGCTCCTTGTCGCGCAAGCTTCAACATCTTCTGTTTAGGTCCCTGGAGTTTTACGGCTTCATGCTTCGGTCCCTGGGCCATTTGGAGTCATGTTCATCATGTGTCTTGACTTGTGCCGGGCTTCATGATCTTCTCTTGAAGTGCTTGATGAACTTATCCCGAAAGTCTCATCTTTAACGTTAATTTCCTACGTAAACAATAAACTCCAAAGTCGACATGCAAGAGTGAACTTGATACCTCTGGGGGGTTAGTACCATTAGTTAGAATATCAAATACGTGCAAATGTTGACGGTAAACTCATAGCTAGGTGTACCAAAATCGACCGTCAACACAGTTCCATCAGAACTTCTGGCAGCCACAGCTGATGGGTCCTCAGCCAAGCCCGATCCCAGTTCAGCAATTTCAACAACACGATGTCATGGCAGCCTTCGCAACAGTTCTTTCCTCAGTCTCAGGCAATCCAAACAATTCAGCAACCACAACCAATTCAAGAAATGCTGCCACCACCGCCAGCCAATTCGGTAAAGCCAGAGTCAAGTTCACGAGGCAATAACCCAAAAGCACTACCCTCCTTCGGAACCATCATGCCCATTACTGGAGGCTCAGCTATGGAATTTGAGACAAAAAGGCAAAGAAACAACTACTTTAGATCTGTGAACACAGTCATCAACGACAGTCCAGCGGCGCGACCAAAATGGGCCAAGGTGCCAATAACATTCACCGAACAAGATTTCAGATTGAAATCAACTGACCACAATGATGCCATGGTCATCGAGGTGAATATCACCGGATGGGTGATTGGAAAAGTCTTAGTGGACAACGGAAGTTCGGCAGATATTCTATTCATGAAAACATTCGAGAAAATGAGCTTGAGCCCACACATGCTACAGCCACCAGAGTACCCACAGCTGGGCTTCGGAGGAAAGCCAATCAAACCAGCAGAAAAAAATACCTCTCCCAGTATCCTTCGGAGATCTGGACAATGCTAGAACCGAGACTCTCACTTTCGACGTGGTCGACATGTATCATCCCTACCTCGCAATCTTCGGCAGAGGGTTCATTAACAAGTTTGATGTCGTGATAAGGCAACAGTTTTTGTGTATGAAAATCCCAGCACCTAAAGGAGTCATCACAGTATTCGGTGATCAGCAAGAGGCTAGAAACATAGAGAAGGGCCACACACCAGGTCAAAGCAACGAGCACCACTTGAACTCCACCGAAGAAAACAAAGAACCATATGTTGAGGCCAAAAGAGACAAAGAGAAGATAGAGATAAGCGCTGATGGCGAAACGAAGAAAGTGTACTTAGATGACATGCCAGACAGAGCGGTCGCGATAGGGGCTCATCTTAGTCCCGAAGAAGAAAAAGAACTCATCGAATTCCTGAATAAGAACAAAGATGTCTTCGCTTGGTCAGCGAAAGATTTGCAAGGTGTCGACATGGATATCATCGAACATGCCCTAGACACAGATGAGAAAATAACTCCGAAGAAGCAGAAACTCAGGAAAATGTCCGAAGAAAAGGCCAAAGCAGTGGAGGCCGAAGTGCAAAGACTTCAAGACGCCAAAGTGATCAGGGAGGTCATGTACCCTGTGTGGCTGGCTAACACTGTCCCGGTAAAGAAGAAGAATGGGAAGTGGAGAATGTGCGTAGACTTCACAGATCTGAACAAGGCTTGCAAGAAAGATAACTTTCCCTTAGAAAGGGTAGACAAGGTTGTCGATGACGCTGCGAACAGCGAAATGCTCTCACTCCTAGACATGTTCTCAGGGTATCATCAAATCGGGTCACGAAGAGAAGGCGAGGAAAAGACAAGCTTCATCACACCATTCAGAACTTATTGTTTCGTCAGAATGCCAGAAGGTCTAAAGAATGCAGGATACACTTTCTCAAGAATGATAGCAATAGTGCTACATCCTCAACTTCGGAGAAACATTCTCGCATATGTCGATGACATAATTGTCAAGAGTGTTCAAAGAAGAGACCATATCGATGATTTGGCGTAAACCGCGAATCTTAGAGCGCAAACCTCAAGTCGAATCCCGAAGTGTGTCTTCGGTATCCACAAAGGAAAGGTCTTGGGCTGTTTAGTTTCGACAAAGGGTATTGAAGCAAACCCTGACAAAATCAAAGCTCTAGTTGAAATGCAAGAGCCCGTTTCGGTGAAAGACATACAAAAACTGACATGAAGAGTAGCCGCATACAAGATTCATACCCGCTGCGAGAAGAAGTCTCGCCTTTCTTCCAAATTCTCCGAAGTTCTAAGAATTTTCAGTGGTCTGAATCTCAGAAACAAGCCTTCCAAGAACTCAAAGATTATTTGTCAAACATGACAAAGCTATGTCCTCCAGAGCCAAGATCGCCACTTCTGTTGCTTATGCCTTCCAACTCGCCATAAGTCTTTGTGCTAGTGCAAGAAAAAGAAGAGGACGGAAAGTTGAAACAAATCCCTGTATATTTCGCTTCGGAAGCTCTTTCAGGGTCCAAACTTTTCTATTCTGAACTAGAGAAGATAGCATATCAGCATTATATGGCAGCAAGAAAATTGAGGCATTATTTCAAGGTCACGCGAATAAGAGTCATCACGAATCAGCCACTGAATGACTTGTTCACAAACAAAGAAACATCAACCCGAATTGTCAAATGGGCGTGAGCTATCGAATACAACCGGACTTGAATTAAGAAGTGCAATCAAATCGCAAATCTTGGCAGATTTCGTCGTGGACTGGACATCGCCAACACAGAACTCTGGCGAAGATATAGTCACGCCATGGATTGTACACTGCGATGGGGCTTGGTGCGACAAAGGTGTCGGGGTTGCAGCGATCGTGACATCTCCAACTGGAGTTGTAATAAGATATGCCGCCCGACTTGACTTCGCAGATGATGTGCCTTCTACGAACAAAACAACCGAATACGAGGCTCTACTCTTATCTCTGAGAAAGATGAAAGCATTAGGCCAGCAAACCTTTATCGTTAAGACAGATTCCAAAGTTATTCAAGAACACATCGAGAAAGAGAGAGAAGCAAGGAATCCAGTTCTGGTGAAGTATCTTGAGAAAGTCAGAGAAATGGAGAAGCATTTCAAGGGCTACTCAGTTCATCATATACCAAGAAATGACAATACGAAGCGGACAAACTAGCAGCGGCTCGAAGCAAGCAATGCTTCCGGATGTGTTCTTCGAAATCATCGGAGAACCATCCATCAAAGACCCGAAGCCAAAAACTGTGAACAACATAGAAGCTCATGATTGGAGGGCTGAAATCATGGCCTATTTGAGGGGTCATTATGAACCACAGGATGAGTTGGAGGAAAAGAGGCTAAGGCAAAGGGCAAGAGGCTACACTGTAGTGCATGGAGAACTTTACAAGTCTGGAGTTACCGAACCATGGCTGAGGTGCATAACTTCCGAAAAAGGCTTGGAACTTCTCAAAGAAATTCACAATGGGTTTTGTGGTGCACACATAGGCACAAGAGCACTAGCGGGCAAAGCAATAAAGCAGGGATTCTTTTGGCCCTCTATAAACGTTGACGCAAAGAAGTTGGTTCAGGAATGTGAAGCTTGTCAAAAAGCAATTGAATCAAAGAAATTTACCGTTTATGCCAGTTCATCTAATTCCACCATCATGGCCTCTGCAAAGGTGCGGAATGGATTTGGTTGGGCCATTGCCGACAGCTCAAGGAAATTGCAAGTTCGCAGCAGTTGCAGTTGATTACTTCACCAAATGGGTGGAGGCGAAGGCATTGGCGAATATCACCGCGCCAACAGTTCAGAAATTCTTCTGGCAAAACATAATCTGCAGATTCGGAGTCCCAAGAGAGTTAACTGTTGATAATGGAAAACAATTCGACTGTTACCTTTTCAAGGAATATTGTAAGACTCTGGGCACCCACGTGAAGTACTCCTCGGTCTATCATCCACAGTCTAATGGGGCTGTAGAAAGGGCGAACGGACTGATTTTTTCGGGAATCAAGAAGTGTCTATATGATCAGAAGAAAGGCAAGTGGATAGATGAGTTGCCGAAGGTAATCTGGTCTCACAACACAACAGTGTCGAGGGCAACAAGTTTCATGCCTTTCCGCTTGCTATTTGGGACTGAAGCAATGACACTAGAAGAAATTAAGAATGAAAGTTTGAGAGTCCAAAAGGCAAAAGAAATTGAAGAAGTTGACATGAAGGTAGAGAAGGACATGATCGAGCTCACAATCCTCGAAGCCTCAGAGAACATTGGAAAATATCAAAGGGAAACCAAGGCATGGAAAGACAAGAAAATAGTCAGGAAAGACATCAAGAATGGTGATTTAGTGCTGAAAAGAAAGAAAAATTGGGAGAATCCCGGAAAGCTTCAGGAATCTTGGGAAGGACCCTACATAGCAAAAGAAACTAGCATGCCAGGAGCCTTTCGCCTAGCAGATCAAACCGGCGAAGAATTGCCGCATTCGTGGAATGCAGACAACCTAAAGAGGTACTACCCTTGAGAATCATGAAAGTAGTTAGATTTAGTATTCAGCATTTCCTTTCGCAAATTTAAATTCCATAAAATTGTAAAAACCTAAACCACGGAGCTATAAGTGGTTTCGGGAACAAAAATATTTACTTCTCGAATTTACTTTAGAATAAAAAGGACCGTACTCTTTTCCTTGCAAAGGGGGCCCTAAATCAAGGGGCAAGGTTTTTAACGAGGCGGACACTATGTAAATACTCTTTGTGATATGTTTGAAAAGAGCTTTCCCCCAAGTTTTGGGTCTTGCGAAATTCCATTGTGTGAAAGAAAAAGTTCATGAAAGGCTCCGTGATAGCCGAAATTCCATCGTGAGAAAGAAAAGTTCATGAAAGGCTCCATGATAGCCGAAATTCCATCGTGAGAAAGAAAAGTGAATGGCTCCGTGATAGCCGAAATTCCATCGTGAGAAAGAAAAGTTCGTGAAAGGCTCCGTGATAGCCGAAATTCCATCGTGAGAAAGAAAAGTGAATGGCTCCGTGATAGCCGAAATTCCATCGTGAGAAAGAAAAGTTCGTGAAAGGCTCTGTGATAGCCGAAATTCCATTGTGTGAAAGAAAAAGTTCATGAAAGGCTCTGTGATAGCCGAAATTCCAAAGTGTGAAAGAAAAGTGAAAGGCTCCGTGATAGCCGAAATTCCATTGTGTGAAAGAAAAAGTTCATGAAAGGCTCTGTGATAGCCGAAATTCCAAAGTGTGAAAGAAAAGTGAATGGCTTCGTGATAGCCGAAATTCCAAAGTGTGAAAGAAAAGTGAATGGCTTCGTGATAGCCGAAGTTCCAAAAGTGAAAGAGAAGTTTTGAGAAAAGGCTCCTTGATAGCCAAGGGCTCCGTGAAAGCCTAGATCCCAGAGTAAAGGGATATCCTACCGAAAGGCCTGAGACAACAACAAGTTGTGGCCTAGATCCCAGCGTGAAGAGACATCCTACCAAAAGGCCTGAAACAACAAGTTGTGGCCTAGATCCCAGCGTAAAGGGACATCCTACCGAAAGGCCTGAGACAACAACAAGTTGTGGCCTAAATCCCAGAGTTAAGGGATAACCTACCAAAAGGCCAGAGACAATAGAAGGTTGTGGCCCGGGAAGTTCAAACATCTTGGCATAAGATTTTCGAGAAAAAGTGTATGAAGTAATACTTGATTCAAAATTTTTCAGTTGTAAGAATGAACTGGCATAGTGGTAAGCATCCCCGAACAAATTTATGAAGTGATGTCTATTCAGGAAATTTTTAGTTGAAAATGTTGTTCTATGAGCTAAGGGGCTCAGCTATCTTCGTGAGAATGGCAAGCGCACAAACTGGTTGAAGCAACTAAAAGTTGCGATATCAACCTGGGCAAGTTCGCCATATAGGCATAAGTTCACAAAATTCGCGAAGCAAATTTTGTTGACTTACACTCTGATGAAGTACAAATTTTTACGCGTTAAGAAGAAACCAAAGTAAGCGGAAGGAAACACACATGAAATTTTGCATGAAAACGGCAAGGTGGGAAGGGTGACGTTTTTTCTTAAAAAATGAGTTTATTGCCTTAGTTTCATACAAAATTTCATAAAAGTAAAGTTACACAGCTTCGATGAGCCAAAAAGATCAAAAAGGTAGTTCAACGATACGACCAGGACTACGACCCCTGTTTTCGGCAACATCACTAGCATAAGCAAAGCTACAATCGCCAGTTATGGGGCTAAGGGGCTCCGTCTTCACGAAGCTGCGTGAACTTGAAGCCTCAGTCGCAAGAGCATAACCATCGCGGTAAAGAAAAAACCAACTCAACTGGAAGCTACGCATTGAGAATCTTGACAACAATAAGTCCGTAAATCAGAGAACTTGCATCCAGGATGGGATTCTTTGTACAAACGCCAAGCCTCGCCACTAACTATCTGGTCTTGGCGGTGGATACACAAAGGTATGATGTCCTACACAGGCCCACCTTGCAGGACCTGCGCAGGTTAAAAGTTTACAAAACATGAGTTTATAGAAGGCCACAACCCATGAATATACAAGTTCGTAGCCTTTAAAACAGCAAAAGCAAAAATTCGGATAAGTTCTGTCTTATCCAACAATATCAACCTTCGGAGATTTGGTGCGCTGATCAGAACTCTCTCCGTCATCTTGGTCACCGCCTGCTGCGCTACTTCCTCGCTTCAAGCACCCTCCCCATCGTTAGTGTCATCATCTTCTTCAGATTCAGAAGAAATTTCCTGGATCTCCTCAGTTTTGGCGCGGGTTTCTTTCTGAATAAGCTAAGAAAGAAACAAAAGAGGTCATCAGTATCAAGAAAAAGAAGTCTACAAGACATCAAAATTTCAACAAAATTTAGAGAAAAAACTTCATCAAGCTTCTCACGAGCAATCTTCTTAGCAAACTCCTTTCCATTGGCATACCAAAACTCCTTCGCGAATTTCACTTTCAAAGCTCAGACATCTTCGTCAGCTCTGATAGCTGATGTGCTTGCAGCATTCGGAAGTCGCGGAAGAGCCTCACGAAACTTCACAAAATCAACACAGTCATAATTCACAAGAAGTTTAAGCAAGCTTTTCGGAGAAAAGACAAAGAAATCGACTCGAAATGACGTTCGGAAGAGCTTTGAACTCAGACAGCATCCAGCTCATCTTAGATGAAACATCATCGTTTTCAGGAAAAGGATTTGGTCGGGCGCCAAACTGACCGAGAGCCTCTTTGTATTCCTCGAACAAGAGCTTCAAACGTTCCTGGACTTCATTAGTCTCTTTCTTCAAAGTTTCACTCTGCTCAGATAGATCCTTCTCGAGATCCAGAATAGTTCGCTCTTTCGTGCTTAGGGTCTTCGCGAGCTCAGTGTTCTTCGTCGAAAGCTCGGCATTAGCACCACGAAGCTCATCAATAGTATTTGTGCTCTTGTCGGCATTCTTGCGAAGATTCTCAATCATTTTAAGATCATCTTCACGAGTCTTGCCAAGTTTCTCATGATCTTTCTTCAAGTCGTGAAGAGCAGTCTCAGCAAGTTTTTTTCCCCTCTTGAGATTTCTTCAAAGATTCTTTTAACTCAGTAATCTGCTTTTCAAGTTCCAAATTTGAAGCCTGCACCTTGTCTAAGTCACGCTTCAAGTTCTGAGATTCATCGTTAAGCTTAGCGACAAGTTCCTCATTTTCATTGAGCCTTTCCGAAACGACCTTGCCGACAAGTGCCGTCTTCGGGTTGTAAATATTGTTGAACTTGGAAAGGTCCGAGACGGAATGCTTTCGCACGCTTTCTTCAAAAGCTATGGAAACCAGAAGGAACCAACAACAAGATCAGTAAGGAAAGTAGGAAGATTTGCAGAAAAAAGAGATGAAACCAACTAACAAACCTTTTGCATTAAATGTCTTCGAAGATCCTTGAACATCAGAGTCAGAAATCGTCAAAGATCTCTGAAGAGAGGAAGAAGTTTGCTTCTCAGAAGTAATAGTTGTTTTATCAGTCAAGCGAAGTGTTTTCTTCACAGCATCTCCCCCTGTTTCACTCACAAGTTTAGGGGACTTCCACAACATAGAAAATTAGGACTACCACCGTCTGCATCAACCACCCGACCACCAACGCTTAACAGTTCACCTCTAAAAGACGTACCAAAACTTTCGTTATAAGCAGCGACAGAAGGAGTGGGGTCTTGCTCATCGGGAATATCTTCGCGAGTTCCAATCAAAGGATGATCCTCAAGCAAACCACCGCTCCTATCCACTGTACGCTCCAAGTCTTCGGTAAATTCAGGAGAGGCCTCGTCATTAGCAACAGGAACTTTAGAAGTGTCAGCCTCAGCGGAAGCAGGGGCAGAAGAATCACCAAGAGCGGCCCGAGCTTCAGGGACAACGTCTGGAAAAGTTCCAACATCAACAAATTCGTTCTCAGAACCCGGAGTATAAGAGTGACGAACTCCAAATCTTAATTCACAGCACAAGCAAGAAAAGAAACCTGTTCGGCGAGGTTCATCCGTCATCTCTTCATCAGAAAGCGCGGAGGGAACGCGCTGAACAACAGTAGCGATAATTTTCTTCACAGCTTTCTTGGATATTTTCCTGCCCAACTTTGTAAGTCCAGAAGCCGCTTGTATCTCAGCATCAGAAGTACCTTCGGAAGATTTTCTTTTCCTCTTGCTAGATTCTAAAGATTTAGTTTTCGACGGGCAAATAGCAGGGGAGGAAGTGTCACCAGCACTATCTTTAGCCTTTTCTTTCCGCGAAACCCTTTTCCTTCGAGCCTTAGGGGGAGCAGCTGAAGAGCTAGCAGAAACAATACTTCGAACCTTCTTGTCTACACCCGGCGGACGAGATCGGAGGGCGGTTTCTGCACCAAGTTCCGAGAACACACGGTTCACTCTCTTCTTGTGTTTCACGATATGCTTGTAGGCCTTATACTCGTTCAGAGTGAATTCGCCAACCATATCTGTGACCTTCTCTTCAACTTCGAGGATAAAATCATCCAAGCTTTGCCCATCCTCGAGTCGCAAGTTAAATCGTGGAAATAGCACTTTCTGAGAAGCCCAGTCCACTTCAAGAAAAATAATATCTGAAGGCTTCCAGCCATGCGACAAGGGCCAAACTTGAGCCGCAACAAATTCCTCAATAGCGTCACGACCACCAAGAATAGTGCTGGCAAGGTAGAAACCATTCTCGCAATTCTTGAAACCAAGGGCCCGGCTGTTAAATGTAGCAGTGCTAACAGCGGTCACTGGGGTCATTGGCGAATAGAATGGGTAGGCCGGACCAGTGCAGCCAGAAACCTTAGACATATCAACCTTCAGATAAAACCAATATGCTCGCCAATCTTCGGGCAAGTTGCTCTTACTGCAAGGGGCAAGTTGAATACGGGTAAGATGCTAGTACGTATTTTTTCTTCAAGTATTGAAGGTGCAACAACCATAATGAGCTTCGTAGAAGTTTCCGTCACTGAGTTTGAGGATATCCTTCTCAATAACAAGCTCGAACAGACGTGCGAAAATATCAGCACCAGCAGTGCACTTGAAAGTTTTCATGATCCAGGAAAACTTCGAGAGTTCCAGGAAAGAATTAGGTGTAAGTTGATGTATCTTCACAGAGAACTTCTTAAGAATAGCAAGAAGAAGAGTATCGCAGGGAAATCTAAGACCACAAACGAAGAAATCCCTGAAAACAACAATCTCATCCGCCTCGGGAGAAGGGGTCTCCTCGTCGGAAGGCGGACGACCAGCACCAGAAGGGAAGAAACCAGCCTCTTCGTATTCCTTGATAAGTTCGGTGGTAACTTTGGATTTCCCGAAAACAAAGGCCGGGGGGTATGAAGCTTTTGAAGAGATCAGCTCATTCAGATTAACTTCAACATTAGAAATATCTTCACCACCATCAAAATCGTTCCCGGATTTTATTTCTCCATCTTCACAACTGCCAGATTCTCGGACGACTTCAGCAGCTGGGTTACTTGTACTTGTGGGAGCATTTTCTTCTGACGGTGGGACACCAGCGGCAGCCAATTTTTCGGTGGTCATCGGTCTAGCAGTGCTTTTAGTACGAGCCACCTTTTCGGAAGAAAAATTATTACGAAGACATATTAATTTACAGAAAACGAAGAATCTACGAAAAAATTAGATACTGCTCAAAAGTATAAGAAAGGCAAATAGAATACCTTAGAAGACCGAAGAAGTTGCCGAACTTCGGGGATCTTGAAACGAAAGCCTTTGCGCGGCAAATGCTACGAAAAGTTCAGAGAAGATGACGAAACGGTGAAATAAAGTTACCGCGTTGGGTCTCTATTTATAGGGGAGAGGGGGGTAGTTTCCAGAAGATGTCTCGAGATGACCGTTGCGCAACCTAGGGGGACGCGTGTACACTCCGACGTTCCGAGGGTGACGTTTTTTACCGAAATTCTGAGAGTTTTTCGGAAACGGATCGTCGGAGTCAACCCGCTTCCCCGAGGGGCTAGTGTTGGGGATTTTGATAAAAACCTTTCACCCTCGGAACTTCGGAGATGTCAAGGCTCTGGCGAATTCATATAAACGTGCAGGAAAGAACCAAGTGAAGGTTTCACTTTCATGATTTTTAAGGAATTCGCTAACCTTCCGCTTATGGGCGAAACAATCGCCGAATGACCACAGGATCGTGGGTCTGTTTCTTGTTTCGGGACAGCGGAAACTTCGGAGAATATTGCAGATTCGGAAAACTCGGGCGACGGAAACTTCGGAAATCTCCACGGGATCGAAGAACTTCACTTCAGCTGTGACTTCGGAAACTCGATTCAGGAATCTTGATAACTGTTGACTTCCACGAATGAAGAGTCGAAGGCCAAGGGGGGACTCAGTCAAAGGCGAGGCATCAAAAGTCCGGGTTCTGAGTGTGAACTAGTGGCCGGCTTGTAAATATGTGGAATTAGCTCCGCAAATCACGGGATGTAAAAGACATTCATGTACATGTTCACACTTGGAATATTCTTTAGATTCGAGAGTAATCTCGGAATGTAAAAGTCCCTTCGCCTCCCTATAAAAGGGGGTTCGAGGGCACGTGTAAAGGGGTTCGCAACTTTTGAGGTGAAGTCAGGCTTTTGGAGATTCTTTGTCTCCTGATTCTTGAATCCTTTCGTGTGTTTGATCGCGAGTCTTTCATCACGTGTGTTCGGGGATCCCATCCAATTTTCGGACCCCAACACTGCGCCACGCGGTGGCGCCACCGAGAGCAGATAGATTGAGGCAACGCTATCTGATCACGGCGGCAACGCTATCTTCATGGCGACAAATGCATTCCTACTGCTTTCGAAAATCCTTGTAACAGATACGGTGAGAATGCAATCTGCAGTTAAACTGCATAGCCACCGACAATGACTGTGCAATTAATCCTTGTTAACATCTTGTAGTTGTATCTTTATCTCTATTGCTGGGGTATGCGACCAGGAGTTCTGCTGCTCCGATCGATTCTGCAATACACAGCTGTGAATGGCTCAGCCATGACGAATACATTCGAGATGTCAATAGCCCGTCCTCGTGGTTCCTTGTTGCCGCTGTAGAGCGCTGCCGATGTGGAGCCGCCGGCTACCGCTTTGGTTAGATCGATGGCATCAAGGGAGGAACGAAATCCATCGTGAAGGCCTTGGGCATGGGCAGGGCGGCCCGGATGAAACCCAGCAGAAAATATAAATAAATATATTTGTTCAGTTGCTTTAAGAGCCGTGCAACAAACTAGAAAAGGAATAAAAGGAGAGTATTTTGAAGGAAAAAGTTCTTTTGACGTCCCTCATCTATCGTCAAAAACCAACTTTCATCCTCCATTCGGATATCTGAGGTCCCTCATCTCTAAACTTCGTTTGTTTTTAATCCTTTGACAGAGTTTTGCTGGTTTTGGCTGTGGGCCCCACATGTCAGGGTGGGTCCCACGATTGCCTTTCTTCTTCCCCTCTCCTCTTTCTCGTTCCCCAAATCACCCCGCGGCCCAGACGTTTCGGCCCCGTCACACCCCTCCTACTCCTCTCAGCATCGACGCCATCTCCTCCACGAATCGCCGGGGATGCGCGGCTGTCGTCCCCAGCCTGTGGCCGGGCTTGTAGACTCGCATTTGCCCTCCTCTACCGCCACCTCGTCTTCATTGACGTCCACCGCACGACGACCGCTGCCCCGCCGGGGCAGCGACTCATGGCTCGCTCACAAGGCTACTGCGTGCGCTTTCCCATCCTCTAGCTTCCTCAAGCTTCTTCGTCATTGTTGTGCTCAGGGACCGCCCATTGGAGCTCCGCCGTCGGCCGGGCTTCGCGGGTTGAGGCGCGCTCGGGGACCGTCCAAGGGAGACGGTGGTGCCGGGGGAAGGGAGCGACACTGGGAGACAGTGGTGCGGCGCCTCGTCGCCTTCCGTCTGCACCGGGGCATGCATGCATCGATGGGACGCCAAGCACGCGACTGGGGGACGAGGAAGAGGAGAGGGGGAGAAGAGAGGCAACTGTGGGACCCACCTTGACATATTGGGCCCACAACCAAATACCAGCAAAAGCACGGTCAAAACCGGTGAGGGACTTAAAAACAAACGGATTTGAGAGTTGAGGGACCCCAGATACACAGTTTTATGGATGGGGGATGAAAGTCGGAATTTAGCGATAGTTGAAGGACGTCGAAAGGACTTTTTCCCAATATTGAAACAAGACCTGAGACGAAAGTTTGATGAAACAAGGATGGCCCGTTGCAAATTGGGCTCTTCATTGCGAATTGTACTTAGTGTCACTTGCAACTGGCTGGGCTTAACCTATGGCCTGAAGAAATTTCTGTCCCGGTACGTTTCTTTTCTCTCCCTGGGCAGTAACGGATGAGTTGTATGTTCATGGCAACGTGTGTCTTCAGTAGCTTCGTACTGCTGCAGTATGACTTTGAATGAGCCATCCTCGCCACGTGTCTTCAGTTGACTCTGGAATCTGGATCCAGGAAACGGGCCTCCCACTTTGCTTTCGTGACCAGCCGCCGTGCCTTTGCGTGAAGGTATTTCGCAGCATTTCGTGCGACCTGTTGTTCTTCTCCAAGGCTCCAACACGACTGCCGTAGCACAACGCAGATTCGACGACTGCAACGACACCAATGCAAGTGAGGCGGCGCGTACCATCACGACTTCAAATCGCTGGTGTTATTCCAGCTGATCTGTTCAGGTTCAGGCGGCCCTTCCCATTGTTTCCCATTCGATCAGGTGAACTCTCCGATCATCTCCTGTGGTCGTAGCGGTAATAATTCTAGTAAAGCAAGCGTACTCTCCGCGTGCTAACATGACGACACTTTGATTCGGATCACCCGAGTCCAAAACAAGCAGAGTGCAATCGAGAAAGTGTCAAGGGTCCTGCCGGCCCGCGGCCCCCTTTAACCAACTCGGAAGTAGCTCGTTCGTGCGTCGTTGCGTGCAGATTTAATTTCAGCGATCCAGAACGTCAACTACTGCTTCGTTCTACGGTCTCGCACGGACGGGAGAGGTGTTCGAAGTCGTTAATCCGTGGGATCACAGGAGGAGTACGCCATTGACGCTAAAAAGCCTAAGCTATATGTCAGGGGACGGACGGACTGGGGATGCTTCAATCCGATCGCTTTTGATCGATGCAGGATCAAGCAACGGCCTTGCCCGCGAAAGCGAGACCACGGCGTTGCTCCGGGCGGCCGTGTCGGTGTGGCTGGAGCGAGCGAGACCGCGCCAGCCGGTAGGGAAACGAGGGGATGGCCAGACGTTTTTTTAGATTACACAGTACAACGCAGACGCTCACAACACACACGCACACTCACCTGTATGAATACACGTACGCAAACCTTACCTCTACGAAAGACTTTTGAATCGAAAGCACCGCAGATCTCGGAGATTCTCGAAGTCACCACGGCTACGCCGTCGGATGCGAACGCCGCTACCACTTAAAGATATCGCCGGATAATCCCTAATAAATCCGTAAAAAATCGAATCACCAAGATTTAAACTACGGTGGATCCCACCACCGCCACGATCTGACTACAACACCAACGTGCCGAGTTCTACCGGGGGCCGGCGGTGGTTTTGGCGCTGTGCTGGCTACAGCACTCAGCAGCTAGCATTGGTGGGGGCCTCGGACCGGCCGTCGGTTTGCGGGGGGCGTCGGCAGATCTGATACGAGGACGTGGTGAGACGCCGTTGCGTTTCGCTGTCTCCGGTGTGACGGAAGCGTCGTACGGTACGGTGGGAGGGAGGCAGAGGGCGGGCGGTTTCCGGCTTCCGCTCCTTCCTTGGTGGGCGCTGGGCTGCAACCGTTTCCTTCTTGCAGTTATCGATGGGCCCCCTCTCTCGCGCCAATCTTCAAATGACACCCCTCGTGTATTTGGGATTATTATTACACGCACTTTCAAAATCCTGCCGCATTCAACAAAAAAAATCCGCACCCATGAAAAGAAAAGATTTGCTTTGACCTCCGTCTCCAGCGTGCATTTCAATTCCAAGAATCAATACCAAATCCTCGTGTCCTACAATTTGTTTTTTTCCCGAATTACACAGTATACCGGAGACACTTACAACGCACGCACATTCATCTTTATGAACACACGAGCGCAAACCACCCCTAAGAGCATCTTCAAATACCGGGGTCGGTAAATTCTCAAGATTGACGAAGTCACCACAAGCGCCTCATTGTCGACGGGGAATCGAACCTTAACCCCGAGTACTAACAGTGGGTTCAGAACCACTAAGTTACATGTCCTTTCACGTGTCCTACAATTTGCTAGCATCAAGAATCAATACATTTGTCTTCTGTATCTGCAGATAATATTTGCATGTTGCAAAAACATTCATCATTTCTAAAAAAAAAAGAAGCCATCAATCCCAACATACAAACCCCGTACCTCCCGTCCACATCTACAATCACACTTTAGACCCCCACACGAGCTCAAACAATATCAAATAGTTCATTTAAGTTTTTTCGCTGGTGCGATATATTGAATGCAGCACCATGGACCATGTGATAAAAAAAAACTTTGCAAATTATGAATAAAGAATAGATGTTGAATTGTTTTATTATAACAGTGGAATCCACAAATTTGTTTCTCTCTTGCAGCAAATACGTAGAAACTTTTATAAATAATAAGATTTGATAAAGAGGTAATATAAGAATGATAGAAAGCTAAATATCTCTGTATTTGTCATCATATAGGCAGCCAAAGGGAAAATAAAACAAATCCTAGATTTTACAGTTACAAGAGTTGAATTTGTTATTATGTAAAAAAAAAGTAGTAGGCCGGGAAAAAGCGATGCAGAAAAGAAAGCAAGCCGTCCCCACCACCCCGGCCCCATCATGCACAGCACAGCCAACTGCCAACGCATCGCTCGCCCCGGGTTGGAGGAAAACCGACGCGGTCAATTCACTTGCCACGCCGCATCGGCCGAGTCGAGTCGAGTCGTCTTCTCCCTTCGGCCGCCGCCCCGCCCGCCCAACAGCGGCCTCCCTCCCTCCTCTTCCCTCCCCTTTAAAATCCAAACGCCCCCGCCCCTCCCTCCAACCGTCCCCCAAGCCCAGCGCCCGGGATCTCCGCCCACCCAAATGGAGGACCCGCCTCCTCCTCCTCCGCCCGAGCCCGCGGCGGCGGCGGTGGCCACCCCGCAGCGCGACGTGGAACCGTCTCCTCCGCCTCCGCCGCCGTCACAGAGGCTGCTGCGGCTGCGCTGCGCGGTGCAGCACTACGAGTGGGGCCGGCGCGGGCCCGCCTCCCTCGTCGCGCGCCTCGCCGACCGGGACCCCGACCCGGCCCGCCCCTACGCCGAGCTCTGGATGGGCACGCACCCGTCGGGCCCCTCCACGCTCCTCGACGACGGCGCGCCGCTCCTCAGGGACTGGCTCGCGCGGAACCCCGACGCGCTCGGCCCCGCCGTCGCCGCGCGCTGGGGAGGCGACCTCCCATTCCTCTTCAAGGTTAGCCTCCCGCCCCGGTCAACTGACGCTTGCTTCCGGGCTCCCGCTCTCTCGTTTCACGTTCCGTGCTCTTCCTGCCGTACCCAACGGTGGTGGTTGACTGACTCGGCGACGCGTCGCAGGTGCTGTCGGTGGCCAAGGCGCTCTCGATCCAGGCGCACCCCGACAAGAAGCTCGCCGAGGTGCTCCACGCGCTGCGTCCGTCAACCTACAAGGACGACAACCACAAGCCGGAGATGGCCATCGCCATCACCGAGTTCCGGGCGCTTTGCGGCTTTGCGGGCATTGAGGTACGTGTTCACAACTTTGAATTTGTTTACTCTCAACCGATATTTAGTTTTTTTCGCCGCATTTTTTTATTCTTGTTGTCACCCAATGACCCAACCGTTTGTGAAGTTTGAACTATCGACTGGTAAGTTCAAATGCACATGGCAGCAAGAAAGTACGTGGTTGCTTCTTCAAACGTGAGCATCAAATTGCTATTCTAAAGTACGCTCAATCAATTTTGATCTGTTGCAATCAAAGATGATTTCCTTCTCCCTGCATGATGCTTGGGTGGCAGGCTGGCAGCTAATGCCTAAGATGAAGGAAGTCCTATCATTGGAATGTCTCGGGGATAAATTAGTTAGATGACTAATGTTATGGCTACATAAAACTAATGGCTGTTGCAAATAATATAGCAGAGCACTGCTCTTGATGTGCATGCCTAACAAATACTTTGATAGTTAAGCTGGGAGTAGCGGGCATAAGAAAATTTAGTGGGGTTTCCTACTTAGAAAAGAAAACAGACAATTTTGTGATAATAATACTGTGGGTTGACTTTTTTAGTTGGGGGGGGGGGGTGATCACTAATAATTTCCTTTGTATTTGTAGCTGAAGTACATTGAAGAGGACCTACCTTCCTAGAATTACCCCAATAACCCTCATGGCATAACTTCCAAGACAACTCATACACTTTCAGAATCATATTTTATGTTATCTTTGGACATGCCATAGAAAAGATTTAAAGAGTTGGAAAGGAAAAGGCAACTTTGTGTTGAGAAATGTATTTTATATTGACAGTTTTTTTTTGGCAGAGTTATCAATGTTCTGATCTAGGAAAAAATATATTACAATTAGAGCAATTAAATGTTCTATGTAGGAAAATTAAATGTTATAGAAAACCACATGCCTTTTTTTTGGCACATGTTTTAGCTATGACTATGAGAATAAGGAGAGATGACTGATTGAAAAGGGAAGGAAAAAAATAAAAAATATTGACTGATAACTAAAATGCCCCTTTGTTTGTCTAAAAGTTGGCCTTAGGAATTACTAACGGAATCGAACTTTTCTTTCAAGCGACTAATTATAAATGTACTTGTACATATTGGTGTTTGGATATTACAAAAGCCGAGCTTAAATATACCATCATCCACGTTCATTGTTGTATTTTGCTAATGCTGATAATTGCTGTTCCTCAATTTGGTCAATTTATCCTTTGTGATTATATTCATTTACTCCCTGCCATCACTTCGAGCAAACATGTATGCTCTGTTGAAAAGCAGCCAGCCCTGGGGAGCTATATCTTTATTGTTTCAGTGTAGGGGTGTAGACCATCTTTATAATTCTAACTCATATAGTAAGGCAGGGTTAAATTAGTAAGCTTGTTTGGTTTTTTGTAAGAGTTCTGTGCTATGTTTTTTTCTGCATGACAAAAGAAAACTCTTTAGTTTCCTAGTCCAGTGTGAATGGATTTATTTGGATGAGAGCTGGAAAAATGCTTGTAAGATTATGTAGAATGAGTATAAGGCGGTCGATGTATTGCATTGAACCCCTAGGACGGTATATACGTGAGTTTCAAGACTTGGGGGACAAGACATTATAGGGGATCGTAATCCTAACTAACTCTATCTAATCCCGTGACGCGATATACTAACATCCCCCCACAGTCGGGCCCCACACATGGATCGGCGGCGGATAGAGGTAGGCTCCTCTGCTGCTTCTTGACCTAGACGACGCGGTGGATCGGAGGGATCCATTGTGCATCCTACGAAAGCGCTGCCCCCAGCGGAGATCGATCTCTCCAGGAGCGGCGCGGGGGCAGTGGAATAACTGCGTATAACTGCCGGATTACAGCAGATTCGCCACAGAGATTTTGTCCTCCCACCTTTTGCTCAGTATTTAAAAGGAAACTTACTCTATTTCATTTAATGTTTTAGTCTGGATAGCACAAATCCTTAAATATAAATTAACATACCCTTTATACAATGAAGGAGCTCAAGGATGTCCTGAGGACTGTACCTGAAGTTGAAGGGCTAGTTGGGCATGAGGATGCTGGCAAGCTGATGAATATGAAGGATTATGATGGGGATAATGAAGTTAAATCCAGTTTACGATCAGCTTTTGCTAAGCTAATGACAGCAAGTAAAGAAATGGTTTCTGAAGCAATTTCGAAATTGATTAGTCGCCTGAATATTGAGAGCAAGGTGAAACTTTTTACCCATCTAAGTTGGTTTGATCTTATACAGTTTCTTGTGGCGTTATAGTAACCGGCATATATTTTGTCATATCCTGGAGGTTGCTAGCAACTTTGTCTCAATCTGGTTCTTCATTTATGATGCATTTACTTTTAGTTGATTCACGTGCCTTGAAAAGGTCTCTAGGTACTATCTTTTTAAATGATGAAAAAGTTGTTCAGGAGATGTCGACTCTATCGGTCCAGTAGCTTTGTTTCTACTATACTGCCCTAGAGCTATCAAACTATACAGATGGCGAAACAGAATAATAACAAAAACACATGCACACATTAAATGCCTTAAGTGCTCCAACGATTTGTCCGCATCTATACCTGGATTGCAATATACATCCATGCAATTTTTTTTAAAAAAAACTCAAACCCATTTTGATTTAATTCCTACGAAAAGGACAAATTTCAGGTGTATGTGAACTGAGAATACAAATTGTACACAGTTCATGTGCACATAAAATTTGTTGTTTTCATACGAATTAAAATAGAAGAGTTTGAACTAAAACTTCTGCATGGATGTATATCATAGCATTAAGTGCACCATTTTTATAATCTATGGTATTTTCACTATACATGGTCCCCATTTTTGAACAGTCTAGTTGCAGCCGTCAGGAATCCGGTGCACCTATGAGGAAGGCTAGAATAATATTTACTAGAAACATGTTTTGGTAGTTGTGAAAAGTTTCAAACTGCCATAGTGAAACTGAGTTCTTTGGAAAATTGTGACTTGCTGATTGTTGCAGTAATACTAAGAGGAGTGGAAGTGCTATTTAGAACAAATACATGGGAACAAACTGCTATAGTGAAACTGAGTTCTTTGGAAAATTGCTGATTGTTTGCATTTCAGATTTCCCGTCACACTGAAACTGAACTGATCATGTGTTTTTCCTCCCAACTTTTAGCTGTAGGTTGTAGTGTGAACTTTAGGGACTTCCGCCTCAGGCTACAATCAACACAATTATTTGAACAGAGCTTACTAGGTCACGTTGGTTTAGACACATTTAAAATATTTATGACAGATGTTAACCTTGTTCCCTTGAAAAAGGAGAAATGTCAACATGCCATCTTCGCATTGGATCTAACGGAAAATAACACATGTTTAGCATAACTGACAAGTCGTCATCGTTGATCACAAAGCCACCAATGTTGGATCTGTTGCATCTAGGACATGGAACCATTGGAAACTGCTAATATTTGCTACTAGCATATATTTGTAAATGAGTGCAAGCTAGAAATTTTGCCATGTTAGAAAGCACCACAAGTTGCCATTTTTATATACACCATGTTATTATCCCTTTGTTTGTGATTACATAATTTGGATGATATTCCTTTTCCTTATTTCTCTGTTGCAATAAGACAAATTTGCACCGGTGTTCCCTATTTTTTCATGACCACATATACTTTTGATGTTCATAGTTGACCACCTAGTCACCTACCAAGTATAGTTGCCAATGAAAACTTTGGAAGCAGGTTTTGGATCCTTATATCTCAACAAACATGCACTGAATTTAATGTATAAGTTGCTTCCATATTTCATAAGTAGGTATCTGCAACAATTCAAATACACAAATATGCTCAGTGCAATTTGCTCAAAAAAAGATCCCTGAGTGGTGATAACTGATAAGCAACTAGACAAACATGCTCCTTTTTTTTCCAAAATAAATGCACTCACTATGGCATTTTGTAAAAAAAATTTATGAGCTGTAAGCTGTTATGGAGAAACGTGGCTCATGATTTTTTTCTATATTCAGACTAGGACCTTAACAGATAAGGAGCAGCTGGTTTTGTCACTGGAGAAACAATATCAAGAGGATGTTGGTGTTCTAGCAGCACTTTTCTTTAACTATGTCAAACTTAGTCCCGGGGAAGCACTTTATATTGGTGCAAATGAACCTCATGCCTACCTCTCTGGGGAATGCATTGAATGTATGGCAACTTCAGACAATGTTGTCCGTGCTGGTTTGACTCCTAAATATATAGATGTGCAAACTCTCTGCTCAATGCTAACATACAAACAGGTGAGTGTCAGTGTTACTATGGATCATGGATATATTGTTTCCTTTATAGTACCTAAGTTCGCTAGGTTCATATTCTCTTCAGTGTTAGTCTGTTAGAAAAAAGTGTATTTAGTTTTTTCATATACACATTTATGGAAACAGTAAAATTTCTAAACATCTTGTTTTTTTATATGAGTAATAAATTAATTTCGCAAGCAAGCTGTTTGTCAAGCCAGAAGAAAAACTAACTGATAATTGCCTATATTGTCATGCTTTTGCGATTTCCTCAACTGTATAATCTGTGGGTGTCATCACTGAACCTCCTTCATGCAGGCCTTCCCAGAAATCTTGCGAGGGGTTCCTGTGCAGCCACACGTAAGGCGCTACACCCCTCCATTTGACGAGTTTGAGGTCGATTGCTGCTTGGTACCTCCAGCTGAACTGGTGGTCATATCTCCGGTGCCAGGCCCATCAATCTTTCTTGTCATGATGGGTGAAGGTGAGCTCCAGATAGATTCTCTGTCTGCTGGGGAAAAGGCGAAGGATGGTGATGTGTTCTTCGTCCCTGCATATACTGAGGTTAAGCTCTCTACCTGTGGCACTGAGTCCATGCGGCTGTACAGGGCTGGGGTAAACAGCAGATTCTTCAGCTAACTGGTGCGTCGATATTTGGTTGCCTAGAAAGGAGGGTTTAGGTGTGTTGTAAGTGGACCACACGTAATTGTAGGGAAGAGTTCCCAGCTATGAAATATACGTGAAATGAAATGGTTAGTTAGCAAAAGGTTTCATATACTAATGTATAGGGCTACAGGCCGATGAAAGAACAAACTGGTTCCTTTCATATCTTGGTAATTAGTGTAAAAATGTCTTACAGTGCAATCTACATTGATGCCTAGAAAGGAATAAAAAAATTGATGGTTACTCGAAACTCAATTGTACTATCAAAACCATTTGCTTGCCTTGTCCAGAACTCAATTGTGACTCCAGTTTTTCAGCTCTGTAACATGTGGATCATTGGTAACAAGCAGGGGTGGCATGGATGCACCAACGAAGTCTACTGTAAGTGAATCTTAACCTTTAAATAGTTCGTCACTTAGCTTTATAACCAGCCAATTAATACAAGTGGATTTAGATTATCTTTTTGCTAGTTTTCTGGTCTGATTGATGCCCAGTGGGCTGCTTTCCGGTGGTATAACTTCGTACACCGTATGAGGCCCAGTGGGCTGTGTCTAAAAGGAAACTTCATATTGGCAATGCAGTCATAAATTGGTAGTTTGTTTAAGGGGCATTCTTGTTCTTATGTATCCTGTTTTCAAGTCTAATTGTGATTTTACTTCCATTTTTTTCAGCAAAATCGCAATGAGTTGTACGTGTGTGAGGGTAAAATCACAAATTTAGAAAAATAAGTATAAAAGCATAATTGCCCCTACTTTCAAGCTGTAATTAGTTAAAGTGTCTTGTAAACCAAAATACTCCCTTTGACAGGATATTGTAATAGATGCATTTTGATTATGTGTTAGTTTGATTTGATGCTGTAAAATGTTGACTATATGTGGGGCCATGGAGAAAAATAAAAAATAAAAACTAGAAAGTTTGTTTTTATGACATCTAAATATCCTTCCTGGTTAAGTTTTGATCCTGCATTTGATTGACTGGTAGTCAACAATTTTGGTGGAGCAATGTGAAGTTCCAACCAATCAAGTCCATGGAGGTTCTACTCGTGGCGTTTTTTTAGCTAGCGACAGTTGCGACTTGCGAGGAGCCGATACAATACGATGACGAGACCATATTCTACTCGCATGCACATGTGCACCTGTGCAGCGGGCCAGCGGCATTTGTCGGCACCATCTTCTACTCCCGAGATCTTTAGAACCTTCACATGTAGCAACATGCATCGCAGAATATGTAGGATGTAGGAAGTTGACTCGTCTATGTTCTTTAGTTTCTAGCTAGCCAGTATTATATAATTATAGTAACAAAGTTCTGGAGTAGTGTGATTAGAAGATCTGACATTTTAAATAAAGATAACTAAATGCTTTAAAAGTACGTTTCGAGAATAATATAGTTACTCTTTATTATATATTGTCAACTTTGCAATGATTATATGCCAATGGTTTTTCTTGAACGGATGACAATATGTTAGCTAGTAGCCTAGTACGTAGTAAGAGCTTTCCCTTCCTGAAAGAGTTCTTTTCTTGCTGTCCTTGAAAATGAAAGAAGAACATCATATCATACTATTACTATTTTAAGACTCCTTTTGAAGCCTCCACTCTAAAAGAGAACAAGCCTATGCCGTTATGAAAAATTACAAATAACCCCTAATATTTATGTTAAAATTACCCACGTATGTCACTATAAAAAAAATAATCTAAACGATCCAGTGGTCACATCATACACACTTACTACCTTTTCTTCAAATAAAATAAAAATCAGCTAACTGTCCTATCGGTCGTGTGATGCAACTAATCTCTTACCCTTAATCTCTCTTCAATATTTAAATCATAAAATAAATCTATTGTTATAAGATCTTTAGCTAGTAGTACATCTCCAAGAGTTTGCCAAATTTTACTTGGCAAATTTTGTGTTTTGCCAACTTCATATGCCAAGTAAAAAAAGAGTTCATCTCCAACAGTTTGGCATAATTCACTTGTCAAACCCATATCTAACTTACATCAGGAATCCTGAAAGAAACAAAATTATGTTAATACCGTTCCACCTCTTGAAAACTTACATCAGGAATCCTTCTCTATTCTTTATTTCTTTTTTCACCTTCCCACCTAGAGGGAAACGCCGATGGCAACCACGATCCGCGCGCGCATATATGCGCGCGGGGAGGTGAGTTTTGCCAAGTTTATATTTTTGTCAAGTTGGTTTGCCAAACTGTTGGAGACCAATTTTTCTTGTTTTGCTAAAATTAGATGGATGCCAAGTTGGTTTGCCAAACTGTTGGAGTTGTAAAAAACTTTCCTCCTTGAAAACGTGTCAAGAAGAACATACTACTAAATTACACTGTGATGATGAGAACACTTAAGATGATTAGTTACTCTTGGGCTTGGCTTTAAGGCGCGAGAGTGCCTTCTTGAGGACAGGGCGGAACCGCTTCATGTCCAGGCGAACGTCCTGCTCGAACAGGTACACCCCCATGAACGACACCCAATCCTTTGCCTTGATGCTCCCCGGGTCGGCGATCACCGGGTCGTCGCGCGGGTACTTGTCCAGCAGCGTGCTCTCCTCTGGCGCGATCCGGTACTCAGGTACCGGAGCCCCATGTCCCTGGAGGGTCCCCGGAAGTAGCTTGCCACGAACTCCATCGGGCCCAGCGGCACCACCTGGATCACCACCGCGCCCCTCGGCAGGAACACCATGTTGGTCAGCCCGGCGCCGTGCACGCCCACCATGGCGTCGCAGCCGTTCGCCACCTCCGCGAACGGCGCCACCTCGTGCCCGCCCTCCGACACCACCACCTCGAACCCCACCTTCCGCGCGCCGCGCACGATCTCTTCCACGTTCACGAACCGCCGGTTGCCCCGCGCGCGATCACCGGAGCCGCGGCCGCCGCCGCCGCCCCTGCCCTGGCAGTGGCGGCGCGACGGCCACGGCGGGGACGGCGTCGCGGGGGAGCCCGTAGGCGGCGCGCATGAACTGGGTGAAGTCGAGCATGGAGTAGTTGTTGGGCGCGCGGCGCGGGTCGATGCTGAAGTCGTCGTGACTGGTGAGCCCGACCTGGACGTGGCGGAAGCAGTGCACGCGCGGGTCGCCGTCCAGGTTGACCAGCTCGTAGTTGAGAGGCTCTTGAACACCGGCAGAACTTGCCCAGCCACCACATCTGGAAGTTGGTCACCAGCAGCAGCACTCGCCGGAGTACTGCCGCGCCGTCAAGAACAGTGGCAGGATCACGTCGGTGTACGCGTGGAAGTAGTTGCCCGTGTACCCGCGGTCCGAGAACACCAACGCCGGCACGTCGTGCCGGTCCGTGCACGCCTGCACGTCGCCGGCGGCGGCGGCCACCGACCGCACCGTCACCTCGCGGACGTTGTGCATGGCATTCAGGTCGGCCTTGCGCGGGTACGGCTTGATCGGCCACGACTCCTCGCGGAAGGTACGCTCGTCGGCGCCAGGCGGCGCCACGAGGGTGATGCTGGCGTTGGCGCCCAGCACCCGGACGTCGCCGACGAGCTCGCACCAGTCGATGCGCCGGTTCGACGTGACGTCGCACAGCGGCTTCCACTCCCGCGCCGCCGGCGTCTCCCAATCTTGCAACCCTTAATTTAAGCACGTTGCTTGTGAATCAGTTATGCAGTTACAGGATGGTATCCAAAGTCCAAACCCTTAAAACCCGTTAGGTTAACTGATTTGTCAGAAGTAAATAACGTTTTCTACCACGAAAACAAGAATCGCTTACCAGCTTGCTTGACCTCTGGAGTAGGTGGAATCAGCTGGACTGGAGTGGCCTCAATATCTGGAGTGGAAGGAGGGGCCTTAATTTCTGGAGTGGAAGGAGGAGGTGCCTCAATTTCTGGAATCTGGTCAGCAGGAGCCTGAAGTGCTGGAGCGGGAGCAGGAGCAGGAGCAGGGATTTCAGCAGGATCAGATTGAAATGGAATCACAGCAGGGGAGCTGCCATTGGTGCTACCGCCGACGACACTGTCACTGTTCTCGGGTGGATTAGCAGCTTCTGCTATAGCGTTCTGCACCTGCAGCTCCTGATCTTCGAGAACACCTGTCCAGGACAGCAAGAACAAGCTCACACTTATAACTTGTCGTACCAAAGCTTTGTTTAGAAATGTTAGATCAACATGGCTGCTTGCCGACCTGATTCCTGCGTGGTGTCTGCGGAATCTGATGACAAGGGAGGAAGAACTGCAACGGCGGTTGGGTCATCGTCTGAATCGGAAATGCCGCCTCCCTCCATTGCGGGATCTGGTGGCGCCGCAGAGGCAACTGCAACGCCTGAATTGGAAATGCCGCCGCCGCCATCTTTCTCAGCCTCAACCTTGCTCTCCTCCTTCGTCAATTCACCTTGCTCTTGCATGCCCAAATCTAAAAACCGAAGAACAAACAGGTCGTTAACTCATCACTGATGTCGATGTCAATTGTCACTGGCTACTTAGCAACTCGCTCTACAAGCTTTAAGGTGCCTCCTCACCTGGTGGCTGCTTCGAACTGTCGCCGGCGTTGACCGGCGAGCTAATCAACTGCATTCTTGGCAGAGGAGCTTACTGCATGCTCGAACACAGATATGGGAGAGATTTGAACAGTTAGCCAAGTGAGCAAGAGGCAAATGCAGACAGTCATGGAGTGAACTCTGTCGAACTAACAGTTTTTTGCTTGCATGCTTGTGGTTTAACCGGCTGCTTACTCATGGCGATATCGACGGCGTCGAATTTGGCGGTGGAGAAGTAGGCGCAGGCGACGATGAGGAGGCCGGCGAAAAGGCCAAGCCCGAACTTGCGGGGCTCCACGGCGCCGAAGCTCTTGAGCAGCTTGGTGTCATGGCGGACGCCGCCGCCGGCGCCGTACGCCATCTTCCCACCACCCTCCATTGCTCCTCGCGTCGAGCGCACAAGCAGAGGCGCCTCACTGTATACTTAAGAACAGAGTATAGCAGCGCACAGAAGGCCGAGTTTAAGATCTTCGATGCGCTCGTTAAAATAAACTCTTGATCGTGAATCGAAGGATCTGGTGTTGCGTGGAATTAAAGCAGCACACAACAGGCTAGAATAGAAGTCGTGCAGCATCGAATTGAAATATCATGTGAGACAGATTAATTAAATACAGGGGGTCTTCTCTGATAGTAGTACTATGAGAAATCAACGCGCACAAAGTTAGAATATACAGTAGTAACAAGGTAGAAGATGCTCCAGCTCTTAACGTACTCCCTCCGTCCCAAAAAAAATGATGTTTTAGGATTCAAAATTTGTCCAAAAAGAATGACGTTTTACTTAATTTGGCATGTGTGCATGTGCATGTAGGCATGCAACAATCAATTAGCACATAATATGGCAAATAAATAGGGGCAATCGAGGTCATTTGGCCTCCTTAATAATCCGTCATAAAATTCCTAGAATGACATTCTTTTTGGGACAGAGGGAGTAATTCTTCCTCAGAGAGCCTGGACGCTTTGAATCTCGGCAGACATTTAGGCGGACAGAGAGGTTCACGCCATGGATAGCGAGAGGTTATGGGCTAGAGTTCGGTGTTGTCTGATGGTTTCTCTCGGCCGATCTGCGGGCTTTGAGGGATGGGCAGGGCCCGAGGAGGCTGGACCGTATGGGAAGTCTTGCAGCATCTGATGGGGTGTTAGCCAAGGGGTTGTATGTAACATCCCGGAATTTTTCCGGAATGTTTATGAATGCAAAAATGTGAATTTCAAAAATTTTTGTTTTCATTTGAGTGCTTGATTAAAATATAAGGATGTCTTCTTCGATCCTTCCCTAAATTCTTAGATTTATTTTGAGCAAAATAATAAAATTTAGGGATTATAAAATGCTAGTGTGAGAACTTTGGAGTTTATTGAGTTTTCTTTGGCTTTTATTGTGTGGGATTCAAATTTGGATGGAAATTCAAATTTGAATCTAAAGTTTTATAGGAGTTAAGGCTTTAGGATAATAGGAAAAACCTTTATACCTCTGCGTGGGCCGCCAACGAACCGCCTTCGCTGCCCATGCGCAGCCACCGGTAGCCAACCCAACCCATCATCCCAGCGTGTCTGCCGGTCCCACACGCCAGCCCGCCACCTCACACCTTTCTTCCTCCTTCCTTTTTCCCCTTTTCCCCTTCTCCTCTCGCACTGCCGCCTTGGAGTGGAAAGGCCGTAGTGGCCAGCCGCGCCGGATGCCTCCATGCGTCGCGAGCACGATCCAGCCGTCCGCCCTACCTACCACCCTCTATAAGAGCCGCCGCGGACGCCTCGCCCAGAACCCTAGCCAACCGGGAGTTTGCTCTGCTCCCGCCGCCAGTGACGAGGAGGTGAAGAGGAGGCGGGAGCCGTCCAGGAGCACCGTCCGCCGCGAAGGCCGGAGCCGCCTGTGAGGAGGAGCCGACCCGCAGAGCCGAGCACACGCGACCTCTGCTTCCTCGTCTTCCTCACTCGGCGGTCTTCACCGCGTCACACATCTCTTCGCCGACGCCTTCACCGCCGGGTCCCCTTGGACCATTGGTGAGCACCGCACCCCTTCCTTGTGGCGCTGGCCGTCGAGCCAAGGGCCCAGCCGACCATGCCATGTGAGTCGATTTGACGCCACCGCCGTCAGCGCCGGGTGATGCCGGGCCGTGCCGCGTCTTTGGACGCTCTTTTGCTGTGCCGCCGTCGTTTCGCGCCGCTTCCCCCGCGACCTCTCTCCTTTCTCGGTTCCTTTTCCGTTGAGCACAAAGCTCCGCCGTGCACCCGCCACATGCCGCCACCGCCACCCCGCGCACCGTGCACGTGCTCGACGAGTTGCTACGCGACGCCATCATGCGACGCGCCCAAGGTCCAACCTTTCCGTGGCCGCCAGACCTGCCCGCCTCGCCGTGTCTCTCGGGGATTTCCTCGTGCTCATCGTCGTTGCGCGCGCCGTGGCCGAGCGCGGCGAGCCCAACGCCAGACGCACGCGCCCGTGCAGACGAACACACGCCTCGCCGCACACCTTGTCGTGCGCCGCACGCTGTCGCATGTGCGCACACCGCCGAGCCTTTGGCTCATTGATCCACGCCGTTCCGCACGCGCGCCGCGCAGTTCTCGGCGCCGGCCACCGGCCAGCGCGTCGGTGCTGTTTCGCCGCCACGGTTGTGCCGTCGCGGGTCAAATCTCGGCCAAAGGCGCCTTTCTTTGCCTATCGATCCTGCGTTCACCGTACCTGTGGAACCACGCCGTCTAGCCGCCATCGATCCTCACCGCCGCGAGCTTGCTCGCGCCGCCGCCCTTTGGGGCATTCCGTCAACGCCACGATCGGCAGCGGCGGTGGGGTTTTCCTTCCTTCCACCGCAGCGAGGCCACACGCGCACTTACCATCCGATCCGTCCGGCCACCCGTGGGCGAGCCACACCGCGCACCGCCGCGCACGCGGAAGCCGCCTCGATCCGGATCCGGTCTGCGCGTCACACGCCGCAAGCCACGCGGTGCGGTGGCTTAAAGACGCCTGGCAGCCACCTCGCAAGAGCTGTCTCAGAGCGCTTGCGATCGACTTTAAGTCCCTTCGAGCCAGCCAGTAGTCAGCCTAGAGTTAATGATATTGTGGATGCGTATTTTAATTTCAGAAATGTATTTTTACCTTTGAAAATCCTAGTAAATCCATTTCAACCCCGAAAAATATGAAACCTTTTCCAAAACTCTTCTACAATCTTAAACTCCGTGTTAGGCTAGTGTTTGCTCCCTTTTGGTTCTTAATTGCTTTTCGTTTGGAGTTATTTGCATCTAGACACCGTGTTTATTTATATTTGCGAATCTAGGTTTTCCCGGAGCCGAGGAGTCAAGACAGAAGATCGAGAACAACTACGGATACTCCGACGACTACTTGCACACAGGTGTTCACGCCCGACTGATTCTGAATACCCATTAGACATTGCAATGTAGTATGCTAGCGCTTTACTTTATATGCATGTTGATGAACCTTTGCCTTCTTTTATTATCCCTTGATTGCCCTACTATATATATATATATATATAGCGTGTATATCTGTTGCGCTGATGCATGTGTTGGGATGATAATAGTGGTTCTTGGCGTGAGTGGGGTAAAACCTGCAGGAGAAGGCGTTTTGGGTACTTTAGCGGGTGAGCTCAACAACCGATCCGATCTGGGATCGGGGATGCACTCCTCGGCATTCCCGCTTCTACGGTTTTTCGAACCGTGTTGGGGTTTCTTTATGACGCTTGGAGGACATGAGCTCGCCCGTCAGCGAGTGGGCGGACCTTTTCACTGGACCTTTTACACACCACCCTCGAGAGTGGGGTTAGGGGTCGAGTTGAGCTCGGCAAGTCTTGGAACCATACGCCGGCCAGGATAGAGGGTATCGATGGGGAGAGGTGGGAGTGAGACCACCTTCTCTCAGTGCGTCTCCCGTGTGGCCACACGGGAGCATTTCACAGTTCCGGTGCAATTCCCTTCGCGGAGGGGATCGCTTTGAGGGCCGGATGCAGGATGGGACCGTAACTACCGAGAGTTCGCACGGTAGGGTGGGTTCAGTCGACTAGCTACCGGCTGGATTCCATCCCGGGTTGGGACAGGTGTACACGCTCTGCAGAGTTGTTTGATCTATACGTATAGCTACGTCCTCGGTCATGGACATGTCCCCTGATAGCTTTGTCCTCATGTTTTGGGATTTCTACCTCCCCCTATAGATGAGAGTGTGGTGAGCCGTGGTTGCAGTCGGGGAGAGGAGAGTTGCTCCTTCTACCTCGTAGATCCGATTGCAATCATTGAGGTGCGAGGAGAGGAAGTTCTGATCGACCCTAGATGGAGATAGGATGTGGAGGCGGGGCCTGGGTACTGTGTGGTTCCGGCGGTGTTGAGAGTATGGTTTGGGACTTATATGGAGATGTTTTCCATTTATGCTTTCATGCTGCATAGGAAAACCCAGCTTTTTGCCACTTTTCTTATCTTTTAGAGATAGGCCACTTAAAGTCGCATACGGTCGGTGGCGTGAACCTATCCCATTCCTTGGGGATAGTTTTGTGAGTGTGGATTGGACTTGGAGTGAGAGTCCGAGTTTGAGGAATTCATGAAGGAAGGGTTGCGTTGCTTTCGCTCAAGGATGCCTGTGGTGAAGATCGATGATGAAGACTTGAAGCCCTAGCTACCGCTACGCAGGATTTCTACTTGTCGCTTAGCCCAAGGGGCTTGTACTAAATTCAGATATACCGAGTTGTTTCGGATGTAAATATTCTATTTTCTACTCGATTTCGTTGTATGGAAATGATATTATTTTGTAATGAGTTCATGCGTGATAGCTACCGATCCAGGGACTATCACAAGGGCAGTGGAGTCGGGTTTTCCTCAGCAAGGACCGATTAGGCGAACCAGAGAGGGGAGTGAATGGGAGCCGATAAAAATTCTTCTCGAAGGAGATGAGAACTCCAACAAGACGAACACGACTTCCAACTCACGTCTCCGACCCAACTACCCAAGTTGGTCAAGACCACGCAGCCGGAGTGCTACCGGTCCTAGGAACCAACACTCAACCTTCCTAACCAAAACTCACCCAAAACACAGAAACTTGCACGGCTTGGCACTACTGCCGGTCGACCGGGTAGCTGGATGGTCGGGCCGTGACACCGGTCGGGGCCGTGGGCGAGCGGTCAGGCGGTGGCTCGGCTACAAAATCGAAGCGTTCCGAGGAAGCCTCGGTGAATCCTCTAGGCCCTGAACAAAACCACCACGAACACAACCTGTGAAGAACCCCTCACAAAACCTAGCAAAACAACTCCAAACACTCCAACTGATCAGCGGGACCACGGGACAAAACCACCACGGACAAGGCTGTTCCCGAGACAAAAACCCACCAAGGGCTATCACCGGTCAGACCGGTCAAGAACACCGGTCGGACCGGTGCGTGCTGGGCAGCTCGGGATGAAACGGCGCCATGAGTCAACTCCTCCAAATCCAACTCCCGATCTCCGATTCGCTCCACGGTTTTGCACAAGACTTTGGGGATAGTAGGAACACCTCATGGGTACTCCATAGCCAAGATTTGGTCCACCAAAACTTGTCAAATCAAGAGGAATCGAAGAAATCCCACCAAGACCGCCTCTAACCCTAGAGCCACGAAAACCCCAAAATCGAGCCCCTTTGCTCACGGTTTGGAAGGGAATCAAAGGAAAAGAACCACGAAGGGTTCATGCATACATCCCCACCAAACCCAAGAGAAAGGCCTCGAAATCGCTCCAAGAAAATCGTCAAGAAAAGGCTCGAAAATCACCAAAGGAGAAAGCGGAAAGACACATCCAAGCCTTGAGGAACCACGCCGAATCATCTATACATACCAAAGAGGTTCATACAAGGTCTAGCTTGCCCTTGATCATCCTTCCCTCTCACAAGATCTCACCATGAAGCTCTCAAGCTAGTCCTCGAAAATCCTAAGAAAATAGGAAGGAAAATAGGAAAACCAAATGAGCTAGGGTTCCAAGAGATGGCTGCCATCCTCTCACCACTTGGGTTATATGGAGGCAACCGAAAGACTAAAATACCCTTACTAGCTAACTAGGGATACATGCCTCGAGGCGAAATTGGAAGTCTTTGTCTTGCACCATCGGACGGATGCCCGGCGACCGCAAACTTGCTTAGCCTCGGCGCAAGCCTTGCGATCCCGGCAGCGTGTCCTCGCTTGAAGATTCGGACTGCGTCGTCGCACACCGTCGGACCGGTTCTCCTCACCGGTCGGGGCCGGTACCCACCGTCGGCCGGTCGGACCCGTGGTTCTTGGTCTTGGCTTTGTGGATCAACCAAGGAACCCGGTGATTTTGGTGAACCACCGGAAACCCGCGAACTAGGTGTAGCCTCCGCCAATCACCACTCATGACTCGGCTCCCACGTAGTCCGGCTCGACCTTGGTTTTGAGGCTCAACCAAGAAACCGTCCATGACTTCATCTTGCCGTTCTTGCCACCATGCGGCCGCACTTGGCCATGCCACGGGTCCCTCGAACCAAGCCTACTTGTCTTCTCCACACAGGCCTCACCTCAGCAAGCGACCTTTCACGCTTGTTCTTCACACTTTGCACTGCAGTCAAGCCGCCTGCACCTGCAATACTTAGCCAGAATCGATCCACACCACGTTGTCAATCACTCATCACACGAGGCGACCATCCACGGTCCTCGAACCACACGGCTCTCAATCTCCCCTTGATGAGTGCATTGACAACACACACGTTTGGTAACCAAGAGAAAAGGAAAAGAAAAGCGACTAAAAGAAACTCCAACAAGCGATCGAAAGCCAAAGAAAGGCAAAGAGCAAGATCACTTGAAGAAGACAAGTCTCGGACCCCTTAGGCAAGAACAGCGGCTCGACACATCCGAGACAAAACATGCTCAAGCAAAGAGCACAAACCATCAAACCAAAGCTCGAAAACCACAAAGAGCTCCCCCACACACATGCAACTCCCCACTGGACAAATGCATGCGAACCACTTCACAAAAGCAGGCAGTGCAAGCTCGGCTCGACCGGTCGAGAGTCGACACCACCGGTCGACCGGTGGGCAACATGTGAACAGGACCAGCACTCGACCGGTCGGACCGGTGACCTCAACCGGTCGGGCCGGTGCACTATGAGCCCAAAAATAGCTCGAAACCACACGAAAACCTTCCAAATGCATTGTGGCCAAAACATGCTCAAACTTCTCCCCTTGTTGACAATGCATGAATCAAGCCAAAAATGCAAAAATGCAACCTAGAGCTTCTCAAATAGACAAAATTCAACATAGGATGCTACACATGTCCAAGCGAGCAAGTTAGATACTCTATAGCTTCGTAAGACATAAACTTCATGATCACCAAGTTTCACAACCATTGGTGACTAAGATAGAATTTAGCAATTTTGAAAAATTACCCTCTCATGAGCAAAGTCCTAAACATGAGCAAAACATGTCAAAATGGCAAAGCCACACAAACTTCATGCTAGGACAACCATTCTAAGCATAAGACCATCATAAACACCCACAAGCACCTCATGTCATGTCAAAGCCACCGAGCCATGTGCCTACTTCTATATATGAGACTTCTCATTGGTAGGCATCATGCAGATTTAACACCAAAGCAAATTAAAATTAGCACATATGACATGGGAGCACATTTTTCAAAGCAATTTACATTTCATTTTCAGATTTATAATTGGTACATGAAATGTCTTTGCGACAAAAGGAACTTATGCCCCTCCACAAGATGAAGCATGGGGCTAAACATTCATGATGGCAAATGAGCCTTTGGCCCCATATGATCAAAATAAGCTATCCAACCACAAATTAAGCATAGCCAAGCCACTAAAACATGTCAAGATCATGTAAAGGCATTTACTCACAAGAGAGCATATATGAAATTTTCAAAAACATAGCCATCAACCATGGATACAAACCAAGATTATCAAGAGCTAAGCCAAACTAACCATAGCTTACCAAATTAGCTCACAAAGACATATATGTCATTCCATGGTGAACAATGTGTATAGGAGAAGCCTTTCCTAAACAATGCATATGATACAAAATGCATGCAACCTAAGATACAAAGATGCCTATACATCATGCTACATATGCCATGCCAAATGCAAGAAATGCACAAAGGAAAGCTATACATATGCTACAAAGAGCTCCCACCGCCAACTCAAGAAATCAAACAAACACCAAGCTCCCCATAAGCAGTGAAAGTTGCTTGATCTAGGGGTTTGGTGAAAATATCGACTAGTTGTTCATGTGTGGGTACATGGATCAAAAGCTATCTTCCCTTTCTCTCGTTGTCTCTCGGAAAATGATACCTCACTTCTATGTGCTTGGTTTTGGAATGGAGCACGGGTTCTTTACAACGCTTATGGCACCGGTGCTATCACATTGAAGTGGGACATGGGTATACTCCTCACCAAAGTCACTCATGGTGTATGTGATCCAAAGGAGCTGAGAGCAACAACTAGCTGCGGACCACATACTACTGCCTCGGTGAGTGGATTGAGCAACACTCATTGTTCTTGGGAAGACCAAGATACCAAAGAAGAACCCAAGAGCGGCAAGTCCCAGTGGACTTCCTATCCAGCAAACACCCGGCAAAATCCGCGTCGAAAATCCATGAGCGCCAAAGAAGAAGGCCTTGAGTACCAAAGGCCAAAGTCGGGGTGTCATAAATACGAAAATCGCTTGGCGCTTGCCGATCACGAAGTCCTCGGAGAAGCTTGAAAGCAGCCTGAGACACCCAAAATTGAATGTCGGCCTCGTCGCGCCGTCAAGTAGAGTGACCCGATCATGCTCGGTACTCCTTACGGTCACGTGTTCACCTTCCTCGTCGCATCAAGAGCTGTAGTCGTACTCATAGGCGTCGCCATGGCCTTGGAGTCCTCCATCTTGAACTTCCTCACAATGTCCTTGGTGTACTTAGCTTGGTGCACAAATGTTCCTTCCTTTGATTGCTTGATTTGTAGCAGGAAGAAGCGCAACTCGCCCATCATGCTCATCTCAAATTCCTGCTCATGTCTTACGCAAACCTTGCAACAAGAGAGTTAGGCGAGCCACCAAAGACAATATCATCCACGTATACACTGCAATCGGGATATCTACGCCTGCACGAGGAGAAACAAGGTCTGGTCGACCTTCCCCATCTCAAACCCTCTCTCAAACAGGAACCCCCTCAACCTACCATACCAAGCTCTAGGCGCTGCTTCAACCCATCTGACGCCTTCCTCAACTTGTATGCCGGTGAGGGTACTTCTCACTCTCAAACCCGGTGGTTGCCTCACAAACACCTCTTCCTCCAACACACCGTTCAGAAACGCACTCTTCACATCCATCTGGTACAACTTGAACCCTTTAGCCACGGAAAAAGCTAGAAGGATCCTGATCGCCTCCAAACGAGCTACGGGAGGCGAAAGTCTCCTCGTAGTCGATCCCCTCTTCATTGTACCCTGAGCAACAAGTCTCGACTTGTTCCTCACCACTTCTCCTTTCTCTCCCTCTTTATTTTTCCACACCCATTTTGTCCCAATCGGCTTACACACCACAGGGAGGTCAACCAACACCCAAACTTGGTTCCTCTCAAAATTCTCCAACTCCTCATGCATCGAGTTAACCCAATTATGATCAGATAACGCATGTCCAATGTCTTTGGGCTCAAAAGTGGCAACAAAAGCAGCATGAGCGAAATGAGAATTGTTAGAACCCTCGGCCGTGTAGTAATGCGTTCATTCATGTCGCCGATGATTCTCTGGGTGATCCACTTGCACTCGTCGGGAGGTTCTCGCCTTGATGCTACCTCCCCTCAACGGCAGCTTCGCCTTGATGCGGGTTTGTCGTTGTAGGTGTGGGAGAGGGTCCATTCTCGATCGTCGTCAGTAGTAGGTACATGTTCAGCGGGCATCACACGCCATCTTCATCATCTCCATGTTCATGCTCCTCCTCTGAAAGATCTCCTCGCCAAGTTCGTGTCACTGCACACTCAAAAACAAGTGACTACGTGGGTGTGTCTCGTCGAAGGTTACCTCAAGTCTCCACGATTTGGTTAGTTTCAAGATTGAGCACGAAATGCTCTAGAATGAGATGCATAACCAAAGAAAATACCATCGACGGACCTAGCCTCGAACTTGTCCAACTTCTTCCCTTTCTTGAGAATGAAGCATTTACAACCAAAGACATGGAAGTGACTCACCTTGGGTGTGCGACCGTGCATCAACTCGTAACAGTTTTCTTCTTGTGAACCACGAGGTAGATCACTGTTCGACACATGGCAGCAGCGGTATTGACCGCCTCGGCCAGAACCTTCTCGGAGTCCTATGCTCGTCGAGCATCGTCCGAAACCATCTCGCCCAAGGTCTGTTTTCCTTTCCACCACGCCATTACGGGAGGCGTGTCGGACTCAGCGATGTTCAAGACCCAAGTCATGGCAAAGGTTTGAGCGAGAGTTTTGAATTCGAGCCATTGTCCTTGCGGATCGCTGTGTATGGCATCTCCGTGCCTCTCGTTTCTTAACCTCAAGACAAGATCTCGAACAAAACCAAGCGTCTCCCCTTCTCCTCAAGAAAGAACACCCACGCATATACAGAGTAGTCGTCCACCACAACAAGGACATACCACTTCCACCACGCGAGATCGCACACAGTGGGCCAACAAGTCCATATGGAGCAGCTCGCATGGGCCTTTCGGTCATCACATCGGTGAGGCGGGTGAGAAGAGGCTACCATCTTGGCATGCCTACACGGCACAAACCAACTCTTTCTCAAACCTCAATCGTGGCAATCCTCGGACCAAATTGAGTTTACTCAAGCGAGACAAAGGTCAAAGCTCAAGTGACCCAACTTCCTATGCCACTTCCACAACTCACTCGAAGAACCGGCCAAGAAGCAACGCTCCACACGGAGGCGAGAAAAATCAGCTCGGAACACTTGACCCTCGGGAGCGACCATGCAAACAAGATCCCCAGGAATCTAAAATCAAAGAACCACCGGGCGAAACAACACCTCAAAACCCTCATCCAACAAGCGGGACACGAAAGCAAATTGTATCAGCGATTGAACAAGAGCAACACGCTGAGTGATCTTGTCACTTACCTTAATCTCACCTTCGGCGACTGGCCCATTGTCCCCAAAGGTGATGTACTTCTTTGTCACTGCCGGGACGAGACTTGAGAACCACCCTTGTCTCCGGTCATATGCCTCGAGCAACGGGTCAATCAACCAAATGTTCTTCAAGTCTCCCACCTGAAAATTCAAAAGCGAGCACGTGGTGAACAAAGCGACTCGACCAGGGGTTAGTACCAAAGAGTAAAACCGGTCTTGAGCCATTTGCTCCAAAGTGGGGTTAGCACAAACCAAATCATCACGCCTATCAAAGCTACCACCACGGTAACCACCACGGAGACCAACCCTCTCTAGGCGGAGGAGGCGAAAACCACGAAGGAAACCGTGGATCGTTCCTCGCTCCATCTCAAAGCTCGACTCTTCTCACCCTCGTATTGAGCACGAGGTGGAAACGCCTAACAAGCGACCACACTGCAAACTTTCCGGACCAACCACGGAACCACGACCTCGAACCAAACCGAGCATCCTCACGAGCCACGCAGGCTATCTGCGCGGACACTGCACGGTCGGCCGGTGTAGTACCGATCGGCCCGGTGGCTCACGGCGGCCCAACACACTGACCTTGGGTCTCCCCAAGCGGGAACCGTCCTCCTAATCGCCTTGGCCACAGGCATCTGCATGCGAGGCTCGGGTACACCATTAGAGGGTGGTACACATCCTGTTAGCCCACTCTCTAGCCATTCTCTCCTCACGCTTCCTCTTGAAGCAAAACTCATCCTTGTGACCATCTCTCCCACAATACCCACAATGGAACTTTATGGGTGTGGCTTAGGCTTAGGCTTGGGTTGGGGCTGCCCACTCGGCTTCTCACCCTTCTTCTCTCCTTCCTCACCTCCCTTTGGGCTCACAAACTTCACGGTTTGAAAATCATTTGTTGGGTGAGGAATATGGGTGGATCTGGAGTAGTGTCAAGTTTGTTTACGAGATGGTTGGGCTTGGGCTCAAACTTGTTCTTGTGTCATTTGGTGGTGGGATAGGAATCTCTCCAACTCTCTCAACTCCCTCACCACAGTTCTCTCCAAGCTTGTCATTAGTGCTGACCATCATAGCGTTTGAAAGCCGCTATCATGATACCGAGAGGCTCCCGGCCGACAACCAGCTCATACATTTTCTCGACTCATCATTTTCATCCTGCAGGCGATCAACATAATGTGCAAGCTCCAAATTCTTAAGCATGCAATTCACAAGTAGAGCAAGAAGTGGGAATAGGCTCTTTCAACTTAGCCTCAAGCGAAGCGTGTAAGCATGCATCTCATCAATCTTTCCATGCAAAGCAGGGCAGAAGTGCAAGCACCTAGCAAGCGGTCTAGACTTAAGCTCGGCCACTTCAACCCTAAGCATATCTAGTTCATCACAAGTAGAAGCATGCTTATCCTTAAGGCGATAAGATCGACTAGGTACCGCAATCACAATCAATCTCGCCGAAACCACGGGAGAAGCCTTAAGCGAATCAATCTCAAGCTTAGCATCTAGGTTACGGGTTTCTAGCTCGACCCACGGTTCCTAGCATCTTCTAGTGAGGCCCTAAGCTCTTTCCTCATCTTCTTGGCCTCTCTAAGCATGTGATCGCGGTTATCAAGCAAGTCAACCAACTCATCATTCTCCTTGCGCAAAGAGAGGCTCATCACATACCTCATCCTCGGTCGAGTCAGGAGTCACTCTCAGTGGCTCTTCTTGCTGAGACTACGGGCCATGCCGCGAAGCCATCTCTCAGTGAAGCAGCTCAACCCGCTCAAGTTCCTGGATGACTTCTTGTTCTTGCGCCGATCACCTTCATCTTCACTGCTACTCGAGCTTGAGGAAGAGTAGGCGGGCTGGAGTCGGCGTCGCTCGCTCAGAGCCATTGCTCGGGCCTTCTGCTGACCATCCTTCTTCCTCGTCGCTCGTCCTTGTGCTTGTTCTTGTGCTTGTGATCGCGCCTCGATCGGTGCTTGCCATCCTTGCTCGATCGGTGCACATGGCAGTCCTTGTAGCCGTCCTTGTTCTCCATCTTCTCGGGCGGTCGGCAGCGAAGTGTCTGGCTTGCCGCTTGGCTGCGTCCGTCTTTGTCCTCCTCTCGTGTTCACCCGGTTCTCGTGCGACCTCTCGAACCGCACGTGGTCGCGCCGACTCGTCCCTCTCAAGCACGTCGAACTCCTCATCGGCAAAGACATCAAAGAAGGCAGTACATCACGGAGGATGCGTTAGCGTTAGACTTAGCTCCTTTGCCACTAGAGGCGAGACTATGAGAATCGGTCGGGCTCTCGATCTTGGCTGTCATACCACGGTCCAACTCGGCCGACTTGAGCTTGAGAGCGGCTCGTTCACCGTCAAGGTGTCATACTTCTCGGACTCAACAATAGCCTCAAACTTCCGTCCCATACAGTGCGATCCAGCGAGTGCAAGAGCTTCACGGCTCTATCATGATCATTGTATGGGAGGGCGTCCACATTGGCTCTCATGTTGTTCTAGCAACGACCGTAAATCGCTGGAAAAGGGCATCGGCGGACACTCGTAGGGAGATGAGTGAAGTTCTCGTACTCTCTCCGAAAGTCGCGTACATCAGAACTGAACACGAGCATTCCCGGCATGAGCATCCTTCAGCGCTCCCAAATCCTACAAGCTAAGTCCTGCTGCGAACCCGTCGGTCGGTGACACGAGCCTGAAACAAGTAGTCGGACCTTGTTGTTGGCTTGAACATATCCCTCGATCACGGAGCAAGGAAGTTCATCGGATGAACATAAGCTGCATGTTCACCGTGACATCCCAAAGGATCGACCCTTTCCGCGGAGGAACGGCCATCCGCCTTGCCACATCTGGTAGTTCTTCCCATCGAAGTGCGGAGGACCCGAACCCCGTTCTGATGCGCCATCTTTGGATCTTAGGCGGTAAGAGTCAATAAAGACCCGAACCGGCTCGATACCAATTGAAGGACCGATTAGGCGAACCCGAGAGAGGGGAGTGAATGGGGCCGATAAAAATTCTTCTCGAAGGAGATGAGAACTCCAACAAGGCGAACACGGCTTCCAACTCACGTCTCAGGCCCAACTACCCAAGTTGGTCAAGACCACACGACCAGCTAGTGCTCTTGGTCCTAGGAACCAACACTCAACCTTCCTAGCAAAACTCACCCAAAACACAGTGAGAAACTTGCGGCTTCTTTGCTGTGCTACACCGGTCGAGCCGATGGCTGCGCCGGTCGGGGCCGTGACACCGGTCGGGGCCGGTGGGCGAGCCGGTCAGGCGGTGGCTCTGGCTGACCGCCGGCAAACGTTCGGGAAGCCTCGGTGAATCCTCTAGGCCACTGGAACAAAAACCACCACGAAACACAACACAGAGGAAGAAGAACCCCTCACAAAACCTAGCAAAACAACTCCAAACACTCCAGAAGCGATCAAGCGGGACCACGGGACAAAACCACACGGACAAGGCTGTTCCCGAGACAAAACCCACCAAGGGCTATCACCGGTCGACCGGTCAAGACACCGTCGTCGGGCCGGTCGTGCACAGGCAGCTCGGGATGAGCAGCGCCCGAGTCAACTCCTCCAAATCCAACTCCCGATCTCGATTCGCTCCACGGTTTTGCACAAGACTTTGGGGATAGTAGGAACACCTCATGGGTACTCCATAGCCAAGATTTGGTCCACCAAAACTTGTCAAATCAAGAGGAATCGAAGAAATCCCACCAAGACGCCTCTAACCCTAGAGCCACGAAAACCCCAAAATCGAGCCCTTTGCTCACGGATTTGGAAGGGAATCAAAGGGAAAAGAACCACGAAGGGTTCATGCATACATCCCCACCAAATCCCAAGAGAAAGGCCTCGAAATCGCTCAAGAAAATCGCCAAGAAAGGGCTCGAAAATCACCAAAAGGAGAAAGCAGGAAAGACACATCAAGCCTTGAGGAACCACGCGAATCATCTATACATACCAAAGAGGTTCATACAAGGTCTAGCTTGCCGGATCATCCTTCCCTCTCACAAGATCTCACCATGAAGCTCTCAAGCTAGTCCTCGAAAATCCTAAGAAAATAGGAAGGAAAATAGGAAAACCAAATGAGCTAGGGTTCCAAGAGATGGCTGCCATCCTCTCACCACTTGGGTTATATGGAGGCAAAGACTAAAATACCCTTACTAGCTAACTAGGGATACATGCCTCGAGGCGAGGTGGAAGTCTTTGTCTTAGCACCATCGGACGGATGCCCAAACCGCAAACTTGCTTAGCCTCGACGCAAGCCTTGCGATCCCGACGCTGTCCTCCGCCGGTACCCGCCGGCCGACCCGGTCGACCCACCGATCGCACGGCCTGCACCGGCTCTCCGCGTCTTCGGTTCTTCGGTCTTGGCTTTGTGGATCAACCAAGGAACCCAAGTGGTTTTCGGTGAACCACCGGAAACCCCGCAACTAGGTGTAGCCTCCGCCAATCACCACTCATGACTCGGCTCCCACGTAGTCCCGGCTCGACCTTGGTTTTGAGGCTCAACCAAGAAACCGCCCATGACTTCATCTTGCCGTTTGCCACCATGCGGCTCTGACTTGACCTCACTGGCCACCGGGTCCCTCAACCAAGCCTACTTGTCTTCCACACCGAGGCCTCACCGCAACGACCTTTCACGCTTGTTCTTCACCCGCACTGCACCACCAAGCCGCAACCTCGCACTGCAATACTTAGCCAAGAATCGCCCACACCACGTTGTCAATCACTCATCACACCAGGAAGCGACCATCCACCGGTCCTCGAACCACACCTGGCTCTCACTCACCGAAAACCCGGGTCGTTACATTGTATATGTTTCGAAATGATGGATCCGCTTACTCAATTTTATCGGTTTTCCGGTGCTCAGTCATTCGGAGGTGCTCATAGGGGTAGGGTTTGCGTACGTGTATTCATAGGGGTGAGTGGGCGTGCGTGTTGTGAGCGTCAGCGTTGTATTGTGTAATTCTAAAAAAAAATGGATGTTGGGTTTTCATGGGTTTGTACTCTAAGATTGTTGTCCAGTATGGCATAGATGGTGATGTAGATGTTGGATATATATATGAAGTATCTTTTCCAAATTAAAGTGCACATCACCCTCACCTTGTCCGATAAGAATAAGTAAATGGCCAACATTACGGAGGGCTTGTTTGTTCCTCCATTTCCACTCTTTCTTGGTCCTTTTTTTCTTCTCCTCATCTTCCTCCGTTGATTTTAAGGAAGGTGTTAGGCGAGGGGGCTAGAGCCCCTTTACCCCCCTCCCGCGTCGATCCCCTAATGTAAGTGTAAAACCACAAGATATATACCTTTACATCTTTACATTAAGAATAGATAGACATTGACAAAATCGTGGATTAGCATACAATGACATAACTGCTAATAAATAAACAAGACCTGCAAAATTGATTGTCACTATCGGTATGGAGCCAAGTCTTAACTCATCGCTAGCTAAAGTGATTTTTAGATTAAGAAAATAATATCGGACACTATACTAGACTTTGTGTACGGATAATAGTTGGGTTAAATAAGTTCTTGATAATTAAATGTTGAGATGAAATAGTAAGTGCTCTTGTCGTTCCAAATTATAGTTCGTTTGACATTTTCAACCTCAAGTTTGACCACTCGCCTTATTTAAAATTATGCAAAATATCATTTTTTGTCATCACTTGCATTATTAATACAAATTCTTCAAAGATGACTTAAATTTGACTATATTTTTATAATTTTTTAATAAGACAACAATCAAATTTGGAGTTAAAAAAGTCAAATGACCTGTAATTTGGAACGGAGGGAGTACTAATTTCAAGTTGGGCCAAACTAATAAGAGCCCTAAGGTGCATCGGTATCCATGGACTGAGTTTGATGTTAATTTGTTTCCAATTTATCCAACAATTCAAACTAGTACTAGTTGTAGTACACAAATACACATCATTTTGTCCTTTACTATATAGTATCAGTACAGGGCTCATCCATAGCGACGATAATATGCCGGACTTCTCGGATAATTGGTTGCCGATGGGGGTGTGATGATCATATGGCCAAGCTTGCATTCTTTTGCAATTGTGATTTGGTCCTTGTGGACCACGCGCAACAAGATGGCCATTGAGGGGTGTATCCACGTTAGTCGACTGATGTTCTGCATAAAATTATGGCTTGTATGCACAGATGGAGGCCGAAGCTGAAGTATGCTAATCAAGAACGGCTGGACGTGTGGGTGAGCCCTATACGAAGATGGGTGGAGGAGTTCGAAGAAAAGCTAAAGGGTCGGCCTCCTGAAGAAGAACTTATTTGAGAACACTTCCTTTTAGTAGCTTGTTTTTTTAGTGCCGGGACCATCTATAGTTTCCTGTGTAAGAACATCGTTGTGCGCTTCTGTTAAGCTGGCAACCCCAGCAATGTGAGTCGGAGTACCTTATATGCTTTCTATAAAAGCAGGAAAAAAGCTTTTTTCTAAAAAAACTATATAGTATTAGTGCTTTCTGAAAAAACTATATAGTATTAGTGCTTCAACAAATTTTCTTCCACACATCTACTCCCTTCGTTCTAAATTATAGGTCGTTTTGGCTTTATTAGATTCATAGATTTTGTAGAACATTTAGTATACCTTATGTCTAGATGCATAATAATATATGTGCATCTAGAAACTCAAAACGACCTATAATTTGGAATAGATGGAGTAGTTTTAGTTAACTCTAGCTTGCACGAGCCATCTTGCTAGTTTCGTATATGGTGTATTTTGTTGCTAGTCCAAACCTGGCTTAAGCAATCATTTGTTCAATGTGTTGGTTGCTTGTACAAATTTAGCATGGCTTCGACTCTTCTTGTTTGGTTCAGTGGTTTGGGTCAGTAGGTCACCTCCTTCCTCCATGAGATAAATTTATTGTTACCTCTTTTTCCTCCCGCTAAGCTCTTCCTCCTCTCCGCTCGCTTGCGATTCTGGCCGGATGGGCAAGCATGCCGGTGGCCCATGCGCGAGGGTCTGCCGCTGCACCTTTCGCCGACACCATCGCCGCCATCCATCCATGTGGCGGCGTCGGCACTCGAGATGCCTTTGTCTGTGCGTTTGGGTGAGGTACAAGATCACTAGCGGTGGTGAGATGGGACTGCGTGACGTGATTCTGGGGTGAATGTGGAGGAGATGTGACACACGAAATTAATGAGATTCGATCACAATCTTGACTTAGGCAACCAAACATGAGTTAGGGTTTTTTGGCAGGGCTCTGACTCCTCGAAAAATGAGGAGGCTCTCGTTCGTGGGCGGTTTTTACATAGAGATGAAGCCGTTTTGGAATACATTTGGGAAAACGGCTTCACCTGTTGGATTGATGTTGTAAAATGTCTAAATAACCTTTCACTATATTTTTCTTTTTCCCTTCTCCTTTCGAATTTTTTTTATTTTAACTCTTTTTAATCTAATATTTTAAAAATAACCCACACCGAACTATATTTCCAAGAAGTAGCCCTTTTGGTCGCGCCACGCTCCGTGGCGCGACTCAGTTGCGCCACATGAAGTGGCGCGACTAATGCACCTGATAACGTTGAAAAAGTCGCACGTGGCACCGAGTCGCGCCCACGACAGGGCCTCCTCCCACACTCATTTAGTTGTGTTTCCTTATTCCTTTTAATTAGCAAATGAGCTCCTAAATTTGTGAAACTCGAGATGTATGATCTATAGAGTGCATACGTTCCATTTTAACTATGTGCACTCGAAATCATGGTGTATAAAATGAGAAATCTAATTTTGAAATAGCCTAAGTGTTATTAGATCAACACATGAAAATTGCCAAGTCTGAAAATAGAGTCAACTTCGGGCATACTTTTTGACAAATTTTACACTTAGACCTTAAATACTTTTGGGCTACAAGTGAATTTGGATGTTCATAGGAAAGTTTGGACAAGTTGTTGATCAAATATAACAAAGAAAATTAGATTTCTCATTTTATACACCATGGTTTCGAGTGCACATAGTTAAAATGGAACGTATGCACTCTATAGATCATACATCTCGAGTTTCACAAATTTAGGAGCTCATTTGCTAATTAAAAGGAATAAGGAAACACGGCTAAATGAGAGTAGGAGGAGGGCCTAACCCAGTAAGTAGACATGAGTCGCTCCTGAGTCGCGTCAGCGGTGCAGCGCGACTCGATGCCCACGCAGGTGCGACTTTTTCGCCATACCGTGTACATTAGTCGCGCCACTCATGTGGCGCGACTCAAGATCGCGCCAGCGATCGCGAAATAACTACTTCTTAGAAATATAGCTTGAGGTGGGTTATTTTTAAAATTTTAGTTTAAAAAGGGTTAAAAAATAAAAAAAAATCTCTCCTTTCTTTTGGTTTTCTCTCCCTTTTCTTTTCGTAAATGCTATGCACCGAATGAAAAAAAATATGATGTGGACCCACAACTATCTTATCCTTTCACCAAATGAAATCACGAGCACCACTCACATCTCCTCCGGTCTCGCGGGTGCGGCTGAGCTTGCAAGTCTTGTAGAGGAGTGCCGCGTGTGTCGCGGCAGTGCGGCGGCAGCTACGCGCGAGGGGTTAGGCGGGCGGGCCGGCGGCACGCGGTGGGGGACTGGGGCAGCGCCGGGTAGCAGGGGCTTGTCCATGGATCGCGGGAAGCTCCACCGGAGGAGCTGCTCTGTGAACGCCGGAGCTCGGGCCGCGCGCTCCCTCTGGTGCCGCGACCTCCCTCCGGTGTCGCGAGCTCCCGTCGGCCATCCCGTGCCGCCGCGAGCTCCCTCCGGTGGCCGGCGCGGCGAGCTCCCTCCACCGACGCCGCATGCTGCAGGGCTGTCAAAGGCTCGCTGGAGTCACGTGGAGACGGGCGTAGCTAGTGTTTGGTGGCTCGTGTGGGCTAAATTGCTCCAGAGAGCGTGATTGAAGGGGTTCCAACTCCAGAGCCGTCCAAAAATGCCCGCTTGGGAGGGCTTTAACTAAAGCTGGTGTTGGAGCCGTGGGAGAAGCCCTCCTAAAGAGGCCCTTAGTTAGCTCTTGAAAGCCTAACTAGTACTCGAGCTATATTTTTTACTAGTCTGTGTCTATGTTCCTGCATGGGCTATATTTTTCTAAACTATAACACACACCGTTTGTGTATAACTCAATTATTATATCATATACCAATAGTTTGAGAAATAGAGAATTATTTTAAAATCGTATTTTGATTTATATTTTTAGTACAGGTCATTTGGATACAAATTTAAGGTTACCACATGTTATTTCGGTGCAAATTTAAATGATAATTTTAAGTTATTTTTTAATATTAGTGGTGGATAATTTATTTACAAATTTAGGGGTTATACTAAATTCTTTTTATAATGATAGAAGTGGGCAATTTTGATAAAGATTAGGAGGTTGCTTTAGTTTATTTTACGTAATGGTAGAGGTGGGTAATTCAGATACCGATTTAGGAGGTTACTTTAGACTATTTTTATAATGGTATAGTTTGGTAATTTTTTCTTTTAGAAAATGTAATAGATCCAATGGCTATAACGATTTGAGTCTACTTATTGACGACTAGATGTTTTGCTTGTCGTGAGAATTTTTTAAGATTTCTCTCTTTTTCTAAAGCGTCCACCTAGGACCCTACGTGGCTTCACCTAGAGGTTTCAAAAAAGTCTTCATTTAGTAATAGTAAGTAAGATATAACCAGCAACCGAACACATCCGTAAGGTATGGATGCCCGAAATAATTCGGTTCCATTCTAAACTTTTGAATAAAAGTTTGTCATCATTTCCAAATACAAAAAAAGAAGATGTTTCCTCTATTTTGAAAGTATACGAAGTAATAAGCTGATTTCCATGTCTATCAAAACTTGCCGATTGCTTTGGAGGTTTGTTCAATCCACTGCTCTATCAATCTCCAGTGCATGTCAACTTCTAATTATCCTGCTGCTATCTCTCATGTTTGCCAGTATATCGCTGACTCGTGGTTGTTCGAGCTACGACGAAGCTAAGTGCACGTCGATTTGCGCTGTCCTGATGCTATTTTCCATCCTCGTTAGTGCGTCTCTGTCGTCAACGGCAAAAGGCTTCTTGCTTGGTTCTGTGTCTGTGGTAGTGCGCGCGCGGCGGCCCAGTGGGCTTTGTTCCCAGGAAGCGACCACATCCTCTTCTTCTTCCTCCTGGGATGATTTTGGACATGGAAGGGGGGGAGAGAGAGTTCATCTTTGTTTTTTCCATTCTTTTCCTACCTCGTTCTGATGACGGCCTCGATTCCGGATAACGAAAACGCCACCTTTCCAAATCGCAGCGTTGAAACAGTGCGCATTTTGGCACGAGGCTATTTAGCCCCCCCATCGGCGTGGCCGCCGCCCCTGGTCCCACCACACAGGACGAGAGAGTGCCAAAAGGTCTCTTCGTCACTCTCTGTCTCTGGTCGTGTCGTCAAATCTCAGCACCCTTGTCCTGCACTGCTCTCTGACCGGTTGAGTCACCGTTGCGTAATCCCGTTGCAGTCTTTGCAGCCAGAGGCCGGAAAGGGAGGGAGAAGCTGAGCTGCCGGCGTGCTCAGCTCATGCATGCCTCCTGGCCGGTCTCGTCAAAGGACAGCGGCGCGGCGACAAACAAAGCTCTCACGGCGAACCAGCTCGCTGCATCCGCTCCCTCGCCACCACCTGCCCGTGTCATTGTGTGGACGTGCGCTTTGTTTATGGCGTCCAAATGCCCTGCCGTCGAGGCTAATGCCATGCTTTATTTACGAGAGATGCATGCTTTCTCTTCCAAAGCTAGCTACAACGTCTGCTTCGCGTGATGCGTTGCTGCCAAAGGAAAACGTGGGGAATATAAAAATTCTCCGGCCGTCGTCAGAGCTGTGTGGTCAAGACTGGACTCGAGATCAGAGAGAGAGAGAGAGTTTCACGGGCTCAAGCAAACATAATTAAGCTAGTGTGAGCTAACCTAGCTAGGAGCTTTCACATCACTTTTGGTTTCTTCCAGTCCACTGCACTTCACTCCTGAACATGGTTGGTGGTGGTGAAGCAGGCCGACCGGCCAGGGGAAATTAGTAGTATGAGCATAATAGTCTTCATTTTCTGTTTGATTTCTCGCGTAATGTTTCGAGATAAACGGTATTAGTTACCTAGCACATCAGGGATTGGAGTGGAGAGAGAAAGCTTGGAATTTCGATCTCTGCTGTGTGGTCATGTCAGGGCTGGAGTGCTGGACTCCTGCTGTGGCTTTTCTGCAGGTTCGTGTGTCTTATTGTTCCTTTTGCGTTTGAGATATGCCTATTGATGGGAACGATCGATCGGGGTGAATTGAAGCCTGTTGTTTTCCGGCTTGTGTGGAAAGAAAAATGCTCAGATGATGATAATCTCACTCCTTGGACGGTGGAGAGGTTGGAGATTAGTGGGTCACCACTCACTACCAGACAAGTTAATTAAGGACTACTATTCTCAGGCAGAGTTTACCAGAGAGATATATCAGTTCAGTGGTGTCCAAATTATTCAAGCTTTTATTTAGCCGTCCTTCTGATGAGGGAAAAAGAAATCCATATCTGTACTAAGTTTTGGAGTAGTGGTCACTGACTTAGTTGCTGCGTCAGGTTATTCCTGAAAAGCTTTTGAAGATAAAGATCTTCAAATTGGAGAGGGGATGATACTGATATATGGAATGGAAGTCAGTTCTTGATCGTAGCTTGGCCTACAAGCACGCATGCTCCAAACCAATGAACTATATTGAAGAGAAGTACCCTTAAAAGTCCGGTGCATTGTTGCCTGTTGTGATTATGCATCACGTTCAAAGTTAGGCAAAGCAGTCAAGATTCACTTTTAAGGGTCAGGGCAAACGTGCAGAAAATTATATCAGAATATGGAAGCTAACATCGTAAAACCCAGTATAAGTAGGATGTTCTCATGTAACCGCTGTGCTAGCACAAGTAGCTAGGGCTGCCCTGTTTAGTTTCCACAGGTTCAATGAACATACTCGCTACGACAATTTGACTAAGACATGACAGGATGACTTCTGTTTTTTCCTTGCATTGACTCTTATCCTGAAGAATGTAAAAGCTGCATAAAAGTTGACACGCTTATCTTGAAAGACTCTGATCGACCACAAAGTTGGGCATGGTACCAACAAGCTAGGGTGATCTTATATGTCGCTTCAGCGACAAAATGGCGAGGCGTCGCTGAAGCCTTGGAGTTGGAGTGCATGCATGCAAAAGAAAACAAAATTGATGATATCAGCCACATACAACATTGATTGAAACTAAAAAAAATCTATAAATCACAAACCAAACATCAAAATTAAATTCCGATCGCACCATTGGATTTCTGACAATAAAAACTTCGAAACAAGATCCCACTTGACTATATTTTGACATACTTTTTTTATTCATTTTTTTAATTACGGTTATATATTCTGTTATCGCTAGAACAAAATGAATGAAGTGCTAGAACAAACGAGAACAACTGTCAGAACAAGTTTATATGTCATCCCGAACAACAAATGTGGTGTCGAACAAATCGTAACAAGGGTCGACATGTTATTATTATAGACAGAACAATATATTACTATAGCAAGAACAACTTATTATTATAGCCAGAACAAGTTTGTATGTCATCTCGAATAAAACAAAAAAAAAGTGTCAGAACAAATGAGAATAACTGTGAAAACAAAATCCTATTATAGTCGGAACAATTTTGTGTGTCATCCCGAACAAAAACAAATGTAGTGTCAGAACAAATCAGAACAAGTTGTTATTATAGCCCGAACAAGATACTTATAGCCGGAACAACTTATTATCATAGCGAGAACAAATTTACATCTCATCTCGAACAATAAAAAATATTAATGGAGGAAAAATATTTGAAAAGAAAGAATATAAAATGGAAATAGAAAAAAATAAAGCAGAAAGAAAAAAATAAATAAATAAAAAAGAAAGAGAAATAAAAGTGAAATAAGAAAAATAAAAGAAATAGAATAAAAAGAAAGAAGAATAAAAAAAGAAAGAAAAAAAAACAGAAAAATAATATTAGAAAAGAAAATATAAATAAAAACAAGAAGGAAAAATAAAAAAGAAAAACAGAAAAAGGGTTCCATAAAAATGTGAATAAAAAAGAAAATCAAAAAAGGAAAAAGAAATAGAAAGGGAAAAAAGAAAGAAATATAAAAAAGAAACAAAAAAAGAAAGTAAGAAAAAAAGAAAGCAAAAGAAAGAAACATAAAAAAGAAAAAAAAGAAAGAAGAAAAAAAAACACCCGCCCCAGCCCCGCGGCCCCCCACCCGCGGCCTCCCACGTCCTTCAGCGACAACCGGTTATTTTGTTGCTGAAGCGACACATAACATCGCGCAACAAGCTAGCACAATAGATTACTATAGACCGGAACTAGCTTCTATGCAGTTTTTTTTTCATTTTAATTTATTTTTTGGGACTAAGTGGGTGTTTTATTACGCGAAGTTACCTACGCCTTTGGTTGTTGTCTTAGATTTTATGATTTTCTTGAAAATAATAAACAATCTGTGACAAATAGTACTAAACTAGTGTCTGTGAAAAGACATTTAACTAACAGTCTAACTATTGAGTTTATTGTCAAGTGTCCTTACATTTTTTTCATGCATTTTATGATTTGAGCACCGTACCTAATCTGAAAATTGACCTTGTTTAGTTCGTTAATGAAAAACTTTGCGGTGTCACATCAGATATTTCATGGGATGTCGGAAGAGGTGTTCGGATACTAATAAAAAATTAACATATGAAAATCACAAGATAAATTTATTATGCCTGATAATTCATCATTAGCACATATTTACTTAGCACCACATTGTCTAATCATGACCTAATTAGGCTAAATAGATTCATCTCGAAATTTAACCAGCGGGTTATGGAATGAATTTTGTCATTAATCTACGTTTAATATTTTTAATTAGTATTCAAACATCCGATGTGACGGGTGAATAGCACTTTTCAATAGAACTAAACAAGCCCGTGTATGCTTATTTTCACCATCATATATACCATTTGCGATTTTGTACCAGATTATGCTCTCCCCCCTATTCTTTTTCATCTGCAAGCTAAGACAACAAAAAATTTAGTACTCACACCTTCCTTTTATATATGACGTTGGATAGTTCAAAAATGTACTATCTAAGTCCTTGTTTAGTTCTATAGAAAAGTACTATTCACTCATCACATTAGATGTTTGGATACTAATTAGGAGGATTAAACATAGATTAATGACAAAACTCATTCCATAACCTCTGGGTTAAATCTCGAGACGAATCTATGATGCCTAGTGAGTCCATGATTTGAGAATGTCGTGCTATAATAAACATGTGCTAATGATGAATTAATTAGGTTTAAAAAATTGTCTCATGATTTCCAAGCGAGTTCTATAATTAGTTTTTTATTAGTATCCGACATCTCTTCTGACATCCCATGAAACATTTGATGTGATATCACAAAGCTTTTCACCAACAAATTAAACATCGTCTAACATCATGTTGCAAAATAAAGGAGGGAGTAATACACAATTATGCAAGTTGTTAGCAGGGTAAATATGTAGTGCAAATCAACTACTAGGTGGAATCCTTGGAAACTCAGTATTTACCGCTCGAAGTATACACCGATTGCAACTCGAACCGTTGGTCGGTTACAACTAAAGAAATAGTGTACAATACCACGTGGAATCCTTGGAAACTCATGTGAGTACGTAGTGTATAGTACTAGGCGGGTATTATATGAAAAATGTCACTAGGAATTGCGAGTATCTTGCTGCTTGCAACTGACGTCGACGGTGTGAATTTCCAAAATTATATTATTTAAGGTAGTTTGCACTAGTACATGTTTGCTTTCGTTAGCAAAAGCCAAAAGCTAAGGAGGGGGCCTGGCCGGGCCGTGTGGACACCTTTCTTGTTTCGAAGGGGAGTGGAGTTCAGTCGTTTCAAATGAATGCGCCAGGGGTACGGTGGGTCAGAACAAGATGACAATGAACGGTCGATTTCGGATATGATCCTGACTTGATTGAATGGGATGGTTTCCCTGTGGACGCGATGCGTGCATGATGGAGATATTCGTCCGGAATAACGCCGTTTTGTCACGGTTGTGCGGGTGGGGCCGGACACGCACGCATAGAGATAAAATAATTCGAGCATCACCAAATTCAATTAGGACGAATTTAAAACGAATCTAAAATATTTTGTAGCCGTGAACTTAAATTTTTCTATGGTGGAACTTGACCACTAGGATTTCAACCTTATGACTCAACACAAGTGCTTATATTTTTTGTAGATTTACACCAACATTCTAACTGGTTATGTTCTTTCAGTGGTAAGCCATATGCATGTCGATGTACAGCAAGGCATCAATGCTGACTTTTTCAATATGGCTAAGTCTCTCAGTTAGCTAGGCTTGCATGTTAATTAAGGTTTAATATGTATTTATGTGAACATTTGTATTATAATTTGAAGAAAAATAATTTGTACCTAGTACTCGTGTGTGCATGAATCTTGAACGTTAGGATTTGAACCTTGCCGGTGAATTGAACGCCCCTTGTGGCCCCACCATAGTACGACGGGTAATATTATGACATGTGCATGACATGATGCCTCACTTCTACCGCATGAATTTAGAACATTGGTGCATAGTGATCAGTAAAGGGCACATCCAAACTTATCTCCATCCAAACAGATCCGTTGGGAGATGCACATGGCCAGTCGAAGTCAATGGTAAACTCTTCATTTTTTTGTTTGAAGTCACTAATTAACTGACTGGATTGGTACATGCATGACGCCTACCCAACTTGGCATTTTGCATCTGACTATGCTAATGCCGCTTGTCTATTTTGGCTGTTTGATTGGACAACTTGAAGTTTGTCTATCTTGTAAAACATACACGAACAATCAAAACCATCAAAATAACTCTCGATCACTCAAAGAACAAACATATGTACGGCTCTTTTCATAAAGAGTGCAATGCAATTTGTTGACCATTTCTATATTTAGTAAGTCTCCTAGACAGCATATGTAAAATATAGGGCACACTAGCTAACTCTCCTACTTGCCCTTGCTTGCAGGCATGCGCTAAGTGGAAACGATGACTTGATTGGGTCAGATGGATTTGATATGAAAAGGACCCGGAAACAATTCTGCTCCACACATAGCAGAGACCAGAGCAAGAAACTGAAAAGAAACTGCTTATTTGTCAAAAAAATGAGTTGATTTCTTTTTCCACTTTTGATTTGGGCGTCACAAATGTCTGCCCCGTCGATCGACATCCTGCTATAGCTGTTTACTGCAGCACAACAGAGTACAGTAGTATCCTCAATCACTGATTTCAGAACTGGTCTGGTGCTTGATATTCTTGGTGCTGAATTTTAATGATACATGGAACGAAGCTAGCATTTGTGGAGTAAGAATTTGGAATTACAGGGATGCATATGAGCATATTGCTACGAAGTTATCAGCAGCGCCCTGCAAAGTTTGGACATGTGTGTTTGTCCCTGGCCGGCGGTCAAGATGATGAACAAGCTGGCCGGCATGGCTGCCTGTCCGGCCGGGCGGGCTAGGGTTGCATGCATGATGCGTGTAGCTGTAGCCTCTCCGTCCATTCCGTCCGTGAACAGGGAGAATTGATGTATGCGCGGAATATTTCTGTGTTGGTGTCAGATCGGTCCATGCATCTCGCTCGGACAGTCCCTGTTTCTCGCGACGCTTGTCTGTTGCTGTACTTGTTGTCGGTTCCGGAATTAGCACAGCTTCGAGGACGGTTTAATTCTCTTGATGGTCAAATGGGTTGTCGAACTATTTAATTTGTCCCCTTTGCTCAAACTTTAGACGAAACCATTTTTAATGAAAACTTGGTAAAGGGGTTTGAGGATGGAATTCATGTTGTCAACGTTGTTCATTTTTCTTCTCTATTAATATATATAAGCATTTTATAGTTTATTTAAAAATACACCGTCCGTTTTTAGAACTTCTTAAAATGGAGATATACTGAATATAGTTATTACACTAGCTAAAATAATGTCACAGACCAATCAAGAGCTATACACGTAACTTCCACCGTCCGTTTTTAAAAATACAATCATTAAAATAATTTATAGTTTATTACTTAGGGTCCAAATGTTGATCAAATGTATTATAAAAATTTTGAATAGGTTGAACTTCTTAAAAATGGAGATATACTGAATATAGTTATTACACTAGCTAAAATAATGTCACAGACCAATCAAGAGCTATACACGTAACTTAATTTTCCTTGTTCTTTAAAAAAACTTTTCCTCTATCTATACCTAAAATTTTGTGCATCATGACATTCACCAATTCTTTCAGTTACAAAAGCTGTTTTGATTATTCAATGTATCCTTAAAATTCATGTTTTTATTGTTTCTGAAAAAATCTTTCCCGTTATTTCATATTCAGGAAAGGAACATGCATGGTTACATGTTCAGGGAGCAAGAAATTATTTTAGCTGCTTGTAGAATACAATCATGCCAAGACAATTTTGTATAGCTTCCTTTTGGGTTTCCTCTTGTACATACACTCCTTTAGTTTATAAAATGTCTTGCACTGTGGGGCACTCTCCCACAGGTTTTCGAGCAAAAAAAAAAGTTAAAGGGGACGAAAAAGGAATCCATCTTAACTTATCATTCTCTCCAATCAAGGCCTTCCCTTTATCATCTGATCACAACACTTTTATTTCCTTCTCTTTCAAATACCATGTCCCACCCCCTTTAAGAGGAAGTCTACTAGTACAGTGTGCTTGAAAGCTCCATGGGTCTTATCAAGTCATTTTCAAGTTGGAATCAACTATAGTCTATAGGTACGATTTTCTTTTCTGCCTTTTCCATCCATACAAATAAATAATGGAGGAAGAAAATCTTTAGTCATTAAATTATGTGTCCTCTCATTAGATTTGATGTGTTGATATGTTTACATCATTTCCTTCATCATGGTACTATTGCCATTTTCTTAATAAGGACAGTATGACTGCTACTGAAAGGCAAATTTGTTCCTATATATGATAATGAGTAAAAAGTATGAAATAATTAGTTTCAGTCTAGTTTATAATTAGCTAATAATACAAAATAATTCTGATTAGAGCTAATGGTTTTATGTAGACAAAAATATGAATCAATATTATACTAACAGGCTTGGTTTGTCTCAAAAGTGGACGTTGCTAGATCATTATACCATCTGAATATTTTTTCGAACAAATATACCATCTGAATATGATTATCCAAAGAACTGTATCCCTTGGAAGATTATAATCCTTGTCATAACAAGCTTGCATCGAGCCACTGAGACATGGCTGACGTTATCCAAATATAACAATGATGCAGGAACCATCCATGAAAGTTGAAGTGTCCAAGACTGGAAAAACAGACATTTATACAGGTTGGGAACCCTCATTTGTACTGGGTATCCAACCGGTATAACCAGTCCGTACAAATGTACATTTGTACCGGTTGAGATAACTGGTACAAATGTGTTTGCCTCCGTCAGCTGCACGTCGCCCTCCATTCCCTCCCCTTTTCTTTTTCTTTTTATCTTTCTTTACCCTTTTCTTCTTTTTGTCCTTCCTCTTTTCTTTATTTTCTTCCTTTATTTTTCAATCATTCACACAACAGATTCACACATCACATACATAGCAAAATCATTCCCACAACAAATTACAACAACAATTTGATTCAACCAAATCATTCGCATAAGATTCACAAGTTACAACATCAATTTGATACAACGAACCACAATCACACCGGAATACAACCACAAGAACACAAGAACCACATTTTCCGATTTCACAAGAACACAGTGTTAATAAAGGATTACAAGAACCTGCTCATTGTGGCGCGCCGCCTCGGCGCGCCACGCAAGGTGGCCTCCGTGCTAACGCCCGCGTCGGGCGGGCCGGCCGCCGCCCCTGCTCCGGCGGGCGGCCTCGCCAGCCGGAGCGGCCACCATGCCCCTCCGTGCCGGAGCGGCCTCCGTGTCCTTCCACGTTGCACCTCCAGGCCGGTCGGGCTCCTCCGCGCCGGAGCGGCCTCCGCGCCCCTCCGCGCACCGCGTCGGGCCGGGGCCTCCTCCGCTCGCATTTGAAAGTTCAAACTCTCGTTCCCATCCAAGAAATTGAACTTACAGTCACATGGCAGTCTTCTTCGTGCACTTGTAGCCGTTGAGGCCGTTGTAATCTTTGTTTTAGTTCAAGTTTTTGTGCCTTTGTTGGTTGTTTCAGCCCGCGGGCCCTTGTAAACGTTGATGCTAAGACTTTATTCTCTCTTCTCTTAATGAAAAACATGCTTTGCACGTCTTAAAAAGTGACACTTGTAGCCTGACACGTCACCCGCCATCAAGGATGATGCCACATCATTTGCCACTGTGGATGATGCCACATGGATCTGGAAGTTATATGATGAAATTGTCAGTTTGTCATAAGCGGATATGGTTCTATGACGAAAGTGTGTTCGCCACTGATGGAAAAGTTTGGTGACGTTTTTTTTACCAATTTGTCATGGTAGTGCAAACATGATACTCCATTTTTTTTATGTACTCAATTTTATCGGTAATTCGTCACAAAACTTCCTTTGTGATGAATTTGACCTTCATAATGACGAAATTTCTTCATCACTGGGCAACTATTTCCACTGGCGAACCTTGTCGTGCCATGGACATCTGACGGTATTCGTTAACTATGGCTAATAGCATCCACAAACCCATATCCGATCCTCTGCATTCGCCTCCATGTCCACTACCACCGCATTAAGCCCAATTACGAAAAATTCTCATCCTTGAAGAAAATGTCAAGCTAACCTTTGCACATTCTTGCATGGTTATATTAATTGAAGGATTCATTGAAGCATATGAGGTGTGGATATCATCTTACGATGAGAAAAAATCAGCACCAAGTAGGCTTAACTATGGCTATGAAATAAAGATCATTCCATTTCGAGTAAGTATGGGTGTGAAGTGGTCTTAATTAACTATGGCCATGAAAAAACCATTCAGCTAGCTTGGAGAAAAAATGGGTGAAAATGTCGGCTTAGCTAGGGTGTGAAAAATTTATCCCTAGATGAGGAAGAAAAGAGGTGCCCCGGAAGCTCAAAAAACTATGAAAAACCCATAAAACTGAGTTTTCCAGCTTTTCATATAAACTTACTTTTGGGGGGCTTCTAACTTTTCGGAAGCTACACAACGAGATCGGTGTTTGTTGTTTGAGTTTCTGATTTTTCACACCGAGAAGCTGTAAAGAAGCTCAAACAAAGACCTTAGTGTACATGTGTACATGTGGCCTGGACTCTAGAGAGGAGTTAAAAAAAACCTAGAACCCAGTGCTAATGCATGATTACACTCCAAATCCACGGACAGATGCAGTCCAAAGCCGGGGTGAGCTTGATCGATCCCTCCAAAAAGCAGTTGCCACCAGCTGTAGCTTGGCATTTGGCAACCACACAAGGATGGCGAGAATAATCGATCTCGAAGCGACATGTCATTGCCGACTTTCCCTGGCGAGCACGCACGTACGATCGAGACCATCTCCATCGCTCACGTACGTATCCGACGACGATGCCATTGCATCACCACACAACCACGCACACAAGCCCACCAACACACATCGATCTCTCTCTCTATCTCTCGATCTCTCATCGATCGTCTCTCCATCGACCATTTGGGACAACGACGTCGCTCCCAGCAGATGAACACCAGCATCACTCGAGCTTCCAACAACGAAGCAGATGGCATGATGATGAACAAGCCAATGGAAGAAGCAGCAACGCACACGTACGTGGGTTACGGTTCCGAAATGGAATTGAAATCACGCGCCATTAAAAAGTGACAACACGTGTACACTCACATATGCGTACGTGCAGTAGTGTGTGCACCATCGACTACAGCTTCTACACAAACCATGAGACGGCGATCAGATTAGCAGCTGACTCTCTCGATCAAATTAACACGTCGTCTTCATGATCGCCACTAATGCATCTAGGTAGCTGCTAGCTTAGCTCCACTAGTTAACTAGTGTGACATCTCGATCACCATCATCGTCGCTTTAGGAGAGAGAGACGTCGCAAGAAGCAACCTGATCGATCGATGCACCCATCATGCTTGTAGCTTGGTAGCTAGGCTTTAACATCTCGATTATTGATTGCTTCTAGATTCCTCCTCCCACTGGTGATCGCCGAGCTTCCTCGCCGCCGCCTGGCAGAGCTCGTCTGCTCGCCACGACGACGACGACCCGTAGTAGTCGCCGCCGTCGTCTACGCCCATGGCGCCGCCGCAGCTGTTGTGGGCGGTGTTGCCCACCGCGCCGCTGCCCATCATCGTCGCCATCATGGCGCCGTTGCCGCCGGTGCAGCAGGTCGAGTTGAGGTAGTCCAGCAGCGTCGAGTCCGAGTAGAAGTCGGAGTCGGCCGGGCCCAGGTCCAGCCCGTCGAGGCCGAGGCCCCCCAGCGCCGCGGCGTCGAACGCGCCGCCGTCGAGGTCGGCGGCGTAGGGGCCGTACTGGTCGGCCCAGGTAAGCTCGGAGAAGCAGGGCACCGGCGGGAGCGCGGCGGCCGACGTCGAGCCGGAGCCGGACGTCGACGTGCTCGGGCTCGGGTCCACGGGGTAGCGCTGGGGGACGTGGTGGCCGTAGCCGCCGCAGCTGCCCGGCGCGTTATCATTACCCGCGTCGTGGTGGCCGCCGCCGTGGACCGGCGAGGAGGCGCCGGCGGAGGCGGCCATGCCTCCGGCGATGTGCTCGGCTGCAGGGTGCAGCAGCGCCGGATCCACCTGGTGGGGGTGCGCGCTCGTGGCGGCGGCGGCGGCCATCTTCTCGAGCAGGCGCGGCATCCAGTAGCAGCGGACGGCGTCGCGGAAGATGGTGCTGTTGGCGTCGACGCGGAGCTGCCGCGCCTGCTTCTGCACCCGCGTCCGCCAGTAGTTCTTGATCTCGTTGTCCGTCCGCCCCGGCAAGTGCTGCGCTATCCTCGACCACCTGCACACATATGCATATGCATGTTAGTATTTTTTTCAAAGAGAAAAAAAGAAATCATATGAACTGAATGATGCAAATCAATGTTTACAAGCTCATACTACAGATCATCAGTTACCTGTTTCCCCACTTGGAATGGAGCTCAAGGATGAGGATCTGCTCCTCCGGCGTGAGATTGCCGCGCTTGATGTCAGGCTTGAGGTAGTTGAGCCACCGGAGCAGCTCTTGCCGGTCCTCTTCAACCCTATATGTACCACAAGCAGCAGGTCAAGAACTCAAGATCAGATAGCTGAAATTGCGAGTGAGAGATGCAGATCATAAAAGTTTAATTAGAAATGGAACCATGTACAGAAAACAAAACTCACCGGAGCAGCGGGCGAGGAGATTCCAGCGGCCCTCGCCATGGCAAGCAATGTAGTTCATGAGGAGGTTGTCCTCCTCGAGCGTCCAGGGGCCTCGCCGGAGCTCCATCATCTCCTCCTCGTGCTTGCTGGTCGCCACTGCATCCATGGCGGCCCCTTTCCTCTGAGACATGACTGTGGCCGGCCTGCCTCCCCTGCACCTTGTAAGGTGATGGATGGTGATCCCCTGGGAGGGTGTAACCTACCTATAGATGCATATATATAGCCATGCACTAGCACTAGCAGCTACCTTAAAGTTGTGGGTGGGTGTGTAGGTGTAGGGGGATTTGGAAAAGAAAAGGTGTTGGGGTGATCAGCTGGAAGAAGAAGAACACCAATTGCAAGTACTAGTTGAGAGAGGAGGGGCCTAGCTGCATGCAGAGACAGAGGGAACTTATTGGTGGCCTCCCTTTTATAATGAATGACTTGTGGCAATCATATGCAGGGATCGATGTCTGATCAGGGGGCAGCTTCTGATCCCAAAGTCCTAAGACTTGTGGATTTTGTAGTTGTAGGAGAGGGTGGTTTGGTGGCTTGCTTTGGCTGCCTTTGCTTCTTGTATGTGCTTGGAGAAGAGAAGGGGAAGAAGGTCAAGTGTAGTGCTAGTGCAGTTACACACCAAAAGGGCCAAATTAAAGCGTCCAACTCTGTCTATGAGAGAGAGAGAGAGAGAGGCTTTGTTGAAATAGTGCCCACTCTTTAGATTCTTCTCTAGCGTGTTTGACTGAACAATTTGTCACCCTTGCACTATTGGGATTAGACGAGAGAGGGGAGTGACATGAAGAGATGGGCAAATTGTTGGATGTACACACAACCACACTCCACACCACCACCTTCCTTTTGCACTGAATGACTGGGATAAAGGATCGCGAAAAAAAATATACAAACTCGTCGCTAGAACAAGTACACCACTATTCTTTGTGATAAGAACAAATCTCCGACTTAAACGTAGTACACATGCATGCTACAATCATATTTTTATTTCTATTTCTTCCTTAAATCATTGGCATGTTTGTCCAAAGCAGAAACACAATCACATAGTACGAAATGCAGATATTTCTTCACTCAAGCAGCCGTCTACGAGCCTATGATCGACACTGAACTGTCTTGAATCAGAACAACGTGGTGCGTAATAATTTACCGATTTGGACAAGAATTATCTGGCCAGAGATAGTCTGCTTCAAGGAAAGAATAAGCAATCAATCAGCAGGAGACTTCTGCTGGCAAAGCATATGTCTTTTGCAGCTCTGTTTTCTCAAAAGCCAATGAAACACTGAACTTTGGAGACAGCACCCTGGCGAGTAAGCAAAGATTAGGTAGGAGTGCTACATGTTTCCCGGATAATGATATAAAATATTCGTAGAACCTAATGATTCTTGACCTAACTGTCAGCAGGCATGCATGCTGGTAAAAAAAAATCTGTTCAAAGGTTTAGCAGCCCGTACACAGATCGTCCATATATGATGTTGCCACAGTTGCATGAGTGAGTGACATGGGGTGTGGCGGTCAAATCCTTGTACATGCTGCACCTAATGTGTCGTCCGAAGTGGTTGTTTTGCGGCTTCGCAATTTGCAACATCCTTGACTGAGTTTTCTGTGCAACAAATCACTCTAAAGTCTGAAGAGAGTAGTTCTAGCTACTTGGAGCATGCGTGAATGTACTTCAAAATTTAGTCAAATAAGAGGCCACTGCGCGCGTCATATGCGTGAACATCCCGATATAGAATATTATTTTTAAGCAGCAAAAGTCATGTACTATATCATTAACCCAAAGGGCAATAAATTATACAAAAATGTTCGATCATAACAAGTCAACAAGTTACACACATAGCTGTCGTTGATTGGAAGCGAACATTGACGGTTCTTCAGAATGGGCCGAGAAATTATCAGTGGCTATCCCAACCGAACTAGTGTCACTGCCAGTTAAAAGAACCGGGTCAGTGAAACACATCACAGTCAGATCGGACATCCATCATCTGAGGCCTCGTTCTTTTTCATGGGATTCAATCCGGCCGGGAATGATAAATACTATAAAAAAATCAATATAGATACTATAGAGATCCGGATTTATTCCGGTTCAAGAGCTAATTTACTCATCATAATAAGAATAACAATGATCCAAATAGCCGGATTGATTCCACACCTCTTGACTAGTGGATTAATTCCGAGTCTCTTGGTGTGCATATCATGAGTAAATTAGTTTCCGACCCGGAATAAATCCGGATCCCTTATAGTAGCTATCATAATTTTTCTTGTTATATTTATCTATTCCAGCCGGATTCAATCCGGTGGAGCCGAATGAGCCCTGAAGGAAAAAAAACTGTAGAGAACATAACTAGTAGTGGAAACTGGCATTACCATCGATTCAGGCTCGAACCGGCAGTGATGGTTATCATAGCCGGATCTTTCCATGTCCAACAGTGACAATATTTATGTTCAGACTAAAACCCTTAAATGGTTGTGTTTAGTTCGGTGAAAAGTGGTAAGGACGTGATGGATGAATAGTGGAAGATCTCCCCCATTTTTCCCACCCACATCTACCACAGCTCATTTGCCTTCCCACTCCTTTTCCCTTACCTCCTAGCCACACCCCTTCCCCCCTTTCTCCATCTCCAGAAGATCCAACCACGCCGCCTCTCTCCTCGCTCCTCCACCCTTCCCTCACCAGTGGCGTAGCTAGGATTCTAGATCAATATGGTCCAACTTAACATAAAAAATGTTAACACTACAAATGTAATGTGCAAACATATATAGTTTTCTAAATACATATATGTGACAGTTTGACTCCTATTTCAATAGGTAAACATGGAAAGAAATGTTTTTTTTCTAAAAATCGTATGCAGAAGGAGGGTAGTTGACTTTTGGGCTGGATTCTAAGGACCACCCCTATAGCTTCACCCCCTGCCCCTCACTAGCTGTAGTGAGGAGTGGTGGTGGGGCGAGGAGCTGTGACTGTGGATGGGAAGGAGCGGTGCCCACACAATGAGGATGGGAAGCGACAGGGACGAGGCAAGGTAGATATGCGGTAGCCATGGCGGGCAAAGTGCAGTGCCCTCCGTTGGACTGCGATAGTGGTGTTGCATCGCACATGGCTGGATCGAGAGGTGCGACACATTGGGGTAGCCACGGTGGCATTGCCACAACTGTGGCAGTGGAACAAACCACGCAACCACGAATATAGCGGTGGGGCTAGGGGGGCTCGAGCCCCCCCACCCCCACCACCCCAAGCTCAATCTTGGCTCCGTTCCTGAAACCACATATGTGTTGCACCACCCTTACAAACTACTTGTACTCCTTTCTCATCCAAAAAGGGGTAATTTAAAAGTAATGCATTTAGTTTAACAATTATCTATGAAATTTAGCATCTACTCCGTCTATCCCATAATAAATGTCATTCTAACATTGTTTGTAAGGGCGCTCACAATACAGACTCTACCATAGAGTTTAAACTTATTTATTACCTTCATATTTATTGTGTTTTGTTGATGTGGCGCTTATGTGGCAATATATTTATGGAAGATAGAGGTAGAAAACCAAGACTCCGTCTTATTTAGACTCCGAATTTATGATACATTCGAGGTAATAAATAGTCTTATATATGTAGAATCTACACTAGGAGTGCCCTAAGGGCACTCCCAACTCAGACTCTATGGTAGAGTCCATAGTCATTAATTATACTGCCACGTTGGTAATTTGTTGATGTGGCAAGTAATTTAATGATGAAAGAGATGTGGAATCATAGAATCCAAGTCTAAGTTAGACACCAAGTCTACGCACAAAATGAGGCCCGTCTAGATCCCGTGCGGCTACCCACATGCTCAACACGTGTCCGCTTATTTAATAAATTAGAGCAGAAGATCCGAGAGAAATATTAGATAGACTTCATAATGCAGAATCTACATTGGATACTATGGTTTCTTGTGATGAAGTCTTCAACATATAGACTCTATAGATAGAGTCTGGGTTAGGAGTGTTCTAATTGTCTAGATTCATATGGAAGTCAAAGCATAAATACTGTAGACATGTTCAGATTCATCTAATTAATGATGCACCTCATTGGAGGCTACAACGACTACTGTTATCAATCAGAGGGAGTATTAATTAAGTACTCTTTGTTTCATAATACTTGTCGTTTTGGTTTTTTAGATACATTTCTTTTACTATGCACACACAGTGTGTGTTTAGATACATGATAAAAAAAATGTATATGTGTGTGTCTATATACATGATAAAAGAAATGTATCTAGAAAAGGTAAAACGACAAGTATTATGAAACGGAAAGGAGGGAGAATGAACCAGGGATGAAGAGGACGAAAGCATAATGATATCATGCATCTGCTACAGTATACACCTACCCCAGCAGTTTGGCCTTGAACCACAGCGTACCAGGTGGTATATAGGATCAGTGCTAATTTGTGGTGATCCATTGCCATACTTCAATCAATTATTAGTTGCAAAACCTGCTTACTTCAATCCATTACAAGTGTCAATGGCATAATCTATGAACTAGAATATGCGCACATAGCTGTAAAATGGACCAGCCTATATAGGTTGCTGATAGACGGATGGAGTACTCTAGCTACGAATACTCCCGATAATTTTAGCCAGCTGAAAGTAACAAACAACAACTTGCTCGAAAGGAAAGGAGAAAGAAATTACAATTGGTGGTCCAAAATTTTACACTTGCTTATATTGTGTGCCGGCAAGCTTATGCAATGGACCACGCACTACCGTGACAAAGGAGTTAATCATCCGTGTGCATCACGAAACGGTCACACTCCTTAAGAATAGGCTATAATTAACTCGCAAACTACTAGTAAAAAGCAACGTTAAAATTAAATAAACATGTCCGATATCAGCATGCACTGGAGCCTGTATATAGGCCAGCTTACAGCTTTTTTTAGTCTCTAAGAAAACAGTTATTTTTAAGGGAGATATAGCCAGGACACATTGTGAATTATTACTTCTTTTCTCTGGCGTTATATATAGGTGTGTGTGCAGTAGTTTTACGTGCATAAATACATTTGTGCTCACCTGTCTCATCAGAATGCGTCCAATTGTAAATTTCTGTCTGGCTCATGTGTACGTGTGATCATTTTTTCGAATGGTCCTTGGTTAGTTTTACATCTACTCCTTCATTTCAAATTACTTGTTACTGGTGACTTTCGATCACAATGTTTGACCATTCGCTTTATTCAAAAATTTGTGTAAATATGCAAAACATCAAGTTATACTTAAACTACCTTTGATGATAAATGAAATCACAAACAAAACAAACGATGTAAGCGGACAAATGGTCAAATGTTGTGATCAAAAGTTAACAGTGACAAGTAATTTGAAACGGAGGGAGTAATAACTAAGCGTGATGCATGCAACTTCAATTGATATGCAAGTTGCATGTCACATTGGAAGTTATTAGCAGCTGCAGCTCAATAATCAGTTCATATGCCTACATGGAATCTACTGGATAAAAATTATTAAGAGTTAGCAGCTGCAGCTCAAGAATCGGTTTTCTAGCTCTTAAGTCCATTAAGACATTAAGGCTATCCGCACTCATCATACTTCTTATCATCCTTACAGAGGAATATTCTGACCGGTCATCGAGATTCTCTCTTTATCTTTGATTATTCGCACTCGTCATCTTTATATCTCTTACGCTATACTCCCTCCGTCCCATTTTATTTGCACCTAGAGAGTTCAAATGTTTTCCCAAAATAACTGCACTTTATGCAACTGACATGCTAGCAGTAAACCAGCAGTAAAATTGATCACCGAGCCATCTATGTAAGTCTACCTACGTGTATTAGAGTTATGCACTGACAGGCCAACCGCTCATCCAACCCTACTTGTCAGTGGATCGTGAGGGTGCTTTGAGCGTCGAAGAGGACGTGGAGGTGCACTCGAGTGGATTGGCGGGTCCCGGCCCCTGGCGGACTGGCCAGCTTCCACAGTCGCGACGGCCTAGGCAAGACTAGAATGTTCTCGTTTTGCTTGTTGTCTGTTGTAATTCAATAGGGGCAGTTTCGTCATTTCCCGCTATACTAATTTTTGCTTCAAAACCTAGAAGTGCAGATTTATTGGGACAGAGGGAGTACCAGCTACCAACGTGTGGGACTTACATGTCACTCTCTCTCCCCCTCTTTCCCCCCATCTTTTCTCCACCCCGTCTCGTTCACTCTGCCGGGACCGTGGTCTCTCTACCACTCTCCTCTTCGACGGGCCTCGTGGCGACGGTCCTTGCGCTGGCGAGCCCCTGCACTGCTCTGCCGGCCTCCGATCCGATCTCGAGGTGGCGGGCCCTCCCGAAGCAGGCTGGACCCACACGGGCGACAAGCGGATCCGGAGCTCCCCTACGGCAAGGTCCTTCCCCGACCGGCCTGCTCGAGCTCCACGAGGAGGAGTAGGGGCCAAGGTGGCGCTGAAGCGACCTCCTACCTTGGCCACTCCGGCCCTCAACGGATTCGTCGGCGTCTCCGCGGGCGACCGGCGCGAGGAGGAGATCCTCGTGGGCAACGCAGCGGCACCTCCCTCCAGGATCCAGGAGCTCGAGCGTGGGTGCGGATCCAGGAGCTCGAGCCGGGTTAAGGCCCTCCAGGAGCGACGACCGCCGCCATCTTCGACGACCTCAAGCTCGAGCAGCCTCCTCTCGTCCCCTGCTCACCTGCCTCCATGATGCCCCTCGCCTTCTCCTCCGGTGAGCAAGGGCTCCCCGCGGCCTCCAGTGCCAGCCTCCTCATTGTAGCTCCCCACCGACGGCTACTCCTCGCAACCCCTTCCTCCATCGGCCTCCTCCCGGCAGCAACAGGGTCTGTTCCTAGCACACGCGGGAGAACGGGTGGTTGGGGGCCGGCGGCGGGAGGCGAGGTGGGGCCCGTGAAGGGTTCACGTCGTGTATCCTGGGAACCCGCCAGGAATGAAGGAAACACGACGCGGACGGAGCGTCTCGTCCCGTTAACGACGCCGCTGCGGGCCTTTTTCTTGGAAAGTTGTAATGGAGGGAGCTTTCAAGTATAGCACTATGGATAGTCTAACATGATCTCCAAAATCACACTTTGACCAGAAATATATATAAAAATAAAGAGTTTATATTATATAATCTAATTAATAGTGCAATTATTGTGTTATCAATATATAAAAAATGTATATATTGATAGTCAAAATTAGTAGACTACTATTCTTGATAGTTTAATGTTGTAGACATACGACAAACACCTCCATATTATCATACATGACTCGATTCATAAATGATTGGCACATCTTGTACTCCAGCATACTATGCATGCACCAATGTTTTAACAAGTTTATAAAGTTGGTAGATTATACATATCCAATGCCACAGATCATGCAAATCTGGGATGATCACTATGAGACATTAACTTAGTTATACTAGATTATCTTTTTGGCATCACGGCAAAGAAGCAGGGCTGGAATTATCTAGGGAGTGCTATGTTTCATTATTTACTTTTACCACCATATATTGACTCCAAACAGATGTTTTAGATCTCAAGTTTAACTAGTTAACGTGTCCTTCTAGGAAAAGGAATGTCTCTGATCACCACAACCAAGTTCACACGTCATTTCTAGTTCAATAGTGCTGATAACACTAATAGGAAAAATAGCACACAAATAAGATGAAAAATCATAAGCAAAGTTTAATGTTGCTTCACCATCCACTTTGAGGTAAAATGTCAAAGCAACGACTTCAAATGCTTTGTTCGTTTAACAAGGTGCCTCCTAATTTGTACCTAGTTTATCAATGTTTAAAATTATAGCCAATACTTACAAGTAGCCGCCTAACGTGTTTAAAAGTTCAAAAAAGATTTCACCAATACGTATATACTAGTCCATCAACCCATGCTCTTGCATGGGCTAATATTTTTAAAAACTATTGTATCAAAATTATTTTAAAAAATAAATTCCTACTACTCTCTCAATTTTTCATTACTTAAACATATATACTCATATGCTCTCTCGTCTCGAAATGAGTATCGTTTTCACTTCCTAGAAACAACTTTGAATAAATATATATTAAATTATATTAAAATTTATGACATAAAATTAATATCATTAGTTTTTAAAAAAATTATTTAGAGATACAAATGTTGCACGTATTTTCTACAAATTCGATCAAACTTGTGGCATGAATACCAACGATGACTATCATTTTGGGACGGAAGGAGTAGGTGTGTACATTATGATTGAATTTTAATTAGTAATTACTTTATACACTTTGTCATCCACGTCCACACTTTTTCATTTTGTATCGTATTTCACATTGTATTTAGTATAAATATAATCAATACTTTTCATCATTTTCTCGCACATGTATAAATGGTATACATGGTGATTGTACCTCCATACAATATCTTTAGCATAAAAATCAATACTCTTCACCACTTTCTCACATACATGTATAAATAGTGTATATGGTGACACTCATCATGTGTATATTACCTTAACTTAGTATTTTATATTAAATGATAAAAATAGGTAATTTAGAATCATATATTAGCTTACTCTTGGACTTTATTTTGTATTGTATCTGCATACATCATCTTTAACATAAAACTAACTACTTTTCACCAATTTATTACATACATGTATAAATATTCTATATGGTGGCACTCATTACCTTAACTTAGTATTTCTATATTTAAAATGGTGAAAGGCTTGTGAGAATAAATCTATCCCCTGAGCTGATGTCGATCAGTCTTGGATCGGATAGATTGGGATCAGTCTCTCTTCTCTTCATCGGTGGTAGAAAGAGGAAGAAGAAAGATGCAAGAAGGAGGAAGAAGATTGTGCTCATTCCAGCCTATAGGGATGTTGGTCGCCATTCTTTGGGCACGTGCTCTCAGCCTGTTTGTTGGGCGTATGCCAGTGCAGCGTTCTATTTCATTTTTACGCAGGTTTGGGATTGAGATTTGGAGCTGTTTAGTGCGTGAGTACTTCGAGAGTGACGTGTGTAACTTTTTGATGTACACATCTATGATATAATACAATCTTCCTTTGATCTCTGCAAAAAGTATTTCTATATTAACAATGGTAGAGATAGGTAATTTAGAACCATATATTAGTTCAATTTTGGACTTTTTTGAATGATGCCATGAAAATAATTAGATTAATATTTAGGTGTTTACTTTAGTTATTTTTAATAACATCATACATGGGTAACTTAGATAAAAATTTAGATTATCAGTATAAGTAATCTAAATTGGACAACATTATGGGGTTACTTTAGATTTTTTTTAATTAAAAAATGATAGAGCTTGGTAATTTATATATAGGTTTAGGGTTTATTTTGGAATATTTTCATAATGATAGTGGTGGATAACTTTTTTAGAAAATATAATAGACAATGACTATGATTATTAGAGTTCATAGGATTGATGTTTATGATTTTTCTGAGAATTTCTAGCCGTGTGTCTTGTGAGAACTAATGTGGAGTCTCCAATGTAAAAATGAGACCCCACTGTTACAACTATTACCTTGAGGTACCTCTAAATTATTAAATATTCAAACACAATATTTCTATAGATATATACTTATTATCGTCATCTGGTTGTGATAGATTTTAGTTAGTAATTACTCTATATTAGTTTCATCTATATTTATAATCTATAATTTTTCACTTTGCATTGTAGGTATGCACTTGAATTAGTTTAAGTTTGAGCTACAATTTTAACATAGAAATCTATATTCTCATCACTTTTGTTATATCTTTTTAATTGGTGACACACATCATGCCTATGTACCTTAATTATTATCTCATATACCAATAGTGTAAGAAACGATGGTTTAGAATCATATATTGGTATATATTTTTACTTAAAGTGATTTTGACTCAAAAGTAGGGTTACCTCATGTTATTTTTAATAAGCATAGGTGGGTAATATATATGCAAATTTAAGGGGTTACTTTAAGTTATTTTTTAAGTATGAGTGGTGGGAAATTTAGTTGCAAATTTAGAAGGTTATTTAAAACTATAATATTGTTATAGTTAAATGGCCTAGTGGTTAGAGCACCTAAGTAGCATCCAATAGGTCCGGTTTGGAGCGAATTAAACATGGTTTAAATAGGAAAATATGAAAAATAGATAGGGGTTTTCCATGCTTTGGTAAAATCTAAAATATTGTTTATAATGCCATAAGGGGTAATTTAGATGAAGATTAGGGGTTACTTGACTTCATTTTATATAATAATAAGTAATCTCTACCTAATATTAAAGCAAGGACTGCTTCTGCCAGTTTTTTCGTCCGTCACTTTGTAATCAACACGTAATCGGATTGCTGCAAAAAAATCCTGAGGAAAACCGGATTCAAACAGCTTGAACCGTCAGTTTTTAATTAAAATCGTTCCTGAACCGGCATAAAAAAAATGCCCCAGCCCCCTATCCTGAACCGGACTCCATCGGCCGCCGCCTTCCTGGCCGCGTGCCCGCGTCCCATGTGCCGCCGTGATGGAGCTGTCGTGGGCCCCACCTGGTGCCCTCCGCGACCTTCTTTGTCTTCCTCGACTTCAATAAACAGTACATCCTCTGTGTGCACCCCGAAACGTGTGGCACGTGCTGTCAACAAGACACCTCTCGTTCTTCTGACAGTGAGCGGGTTTCCACACGATTTTTGACAAATGCGTTCGGAATTAGGTTTAGCTGCATTGATCAGTGCGACGATTTGATCTTGTGAATTGCTGTTTGGGAATGAGGCGATTTGAGGACTTGGACGACGAGGAGAGCTATGAGCGGTTCCGGCAGCGCGAGGGGCGTGAGGCAGTTGCGCGTGACTACACTGAGGTGTACCGGCTCCATGCCCGGCAGCGACGACCCTCTCGTGGTGGAGCAACGTGTCGTCATGATGAACTGGATCATCGAGGTCAGTGTACACTACTCTGGTTACGCAGTTATGCCCGCATTATACCGGTGGCATACGACTCTAGGTCCTCTGTTGGTTTGTTGTCAGTCTCACAATGCTCTAGAATTTTTTTTTGGCAAAAAAAAATGCTCTAGAAATTTTTTAGTGTTCAGCAAGCAGCACAACTGCATAAGTAATTGATCTAAAAAACTGCATAAGTAATTGCATAAGAAGCTGTTATATGCGTGAATGCTTCTTATACAAATGATTATTGTGCTGAAGCAACATATCTGGTTCCCTTTGGTATTTTGTAGTGAGGAAACTATATGCTATCAGAAAGTTTGTTAGTTCCCAGAGAGGATTGAACTCTATGTCACTTCGTGACATCCGATAAAATTGAAACGATACAAAGAGAGGATAGGACTCTCTGTCCAGCAATCAGTTCTGTCCGACTCCAAATCCTCCGTCCACAATTACCGTTTCTAGATGTGCTACCGTACGTGTCACCGAAAAAGAAGAGAGGACTAAAGGAGTGAAGGTGAATGAGCTTGTCCCACGAGTGTAAGAGAGATGCGAGATGTGATGAAATGGGCCCTAAATACATGAAACTGTAGCTATTAAAAAAAAACTATGGGATCTCGCAAGAGAGATGCGAGATGGGATGAAATAGATAAAATGATAATGTCTTCAAAAGATAAATAATACTCCCTCCATATCGAAATATTTGTCGTCATTAACTTTTTTTCACAACTTTGACCCTTACTCAAAAAATTATGCAAATATCATTTACTTTGCTTACTACATGCTTTATTATTGTAGGTATTTTAAATTTGATTTATCCTTTTACACATTTGCGATAATTTTTTGAATAAGATAAATGGTTAAAGTTGGAAGAAAAAGTCAATGGCGACAAGTATTTCGATATGGAGGGAGTAATATCGAAAGTTTTTTAAAGCTGCTGCGATGCTTCATACAGGCTTTCATCTTATCTCTCATAAGCAGGCTTGATCCCCAACCGGCTTACAAAGATGAATAACCAAGCGTACAAAGATGAATGTGTCAGAAAAATGAATAATGCAGTACAAAGATGAATGTTTACGTGTTTACATGAATTCAGCCTGATGAAATTTGGTGCCCAAGTTAGGTTTTCTTAGTACATTTTTTATCACACTTCTTTTCAAAGTCGCATTTTTTGTTTGACTTTGCATGTACTTTAGAATTTTATTAGTCACATTACATTTTAAATTTATTAGAACCCGTAGCAACACACGGGCATGTTTTGCTAGTTTAGATATAGATTTAGGGGTTACTTTAGACTATTTTCATAATGACAGATGTTGGTAATTTTTTAGAAAACATAATAGATTGCATGGCTATGATGATTTGAACCTACCGATTAATGACCAAATGTTTTAATTCTTTTAGGATTTCTCTTTTTTTTTCTAAAGTGTCAACCTAGTATCATATGGGGCTTCATCTAGAGGCTTCAAAAGGAGCCTCCTATTAATAATTGTAAGATAAGATGATGTCCTATTATTCGATAGATTATATTGTTTTGCTCAAACTACCGTGCAAAACACTACTGTTAAAAAAATGGAACCAACCTAGGAGGAGCTATGTGGTTTTTCATTAAGGAAAAAAAATAGGCACGCCCAAATTCGAACTAGCTAGAAGGGACTCGAACTTGTTGATCAGGGTTCAGTTCACGACCACACTCACCCCTGACCAGTGAGCTAGGCTCACTTCCTACTGTTACAACACCATTTGGCTTGCTCGTCACCGTACTTGTGCACATCTTTACGTTGAATTGACCTCACCTGGAGTCCTTGAAACCAACACTTGGTTGCGTTCCACGGTCGACAAATGGCAGCCAGGGTTTGCGCTCCGACTGCTAGTTTGCTTCCTCCGATCCCCCTCCGAAAGCGATCGCCATTTCCCCCCTCAACTCTTTTTCACTGGTGCAACATGATGATAAAAGGAGAAGAGAGGTCTATCGCCACCATTGAATCTTTCCTCAACTCCTTTTCCATCCCCCCATGCACGGATCGGATGATGCCAACGTCTTTTCCACTTGCCTTTCGCTCAAGTGGTTCTGATCCCAAGAGTCTAAGCCTACGCCATTAGGGTAGGTTACCTACACGCGCACCTCGCGCGGACGACGGCGACGACGACGGACCGCGACGCCGACGACGGCGACGGCGACCGCCACCGTCGTTCATCGGCATGTGGTCGCCTAGCTAGACGTGGCAGAGCGCTGAAGTGACAAGTCCATGGACGACCGTAACTTGAACACGCTACTTCTTGCTTATGTTCCACGGCCGGCCTTATTCCAGCTAGCGAATAAATGTGTCGTCGATGATGACTATGCGCGCATGTACAGGGATTAAAGCCTAAATCTGATCGCGCTGCACTTGCACCGGCCCATCTCTCTTGACTGAACACATCATGACACTCCCTTAATCAATCGCACGTAGTATGCTTTTCCATCACGCATGCATGAATTCTGCACGTTTCCATATACTATTCCTGATGCTAGGAGATCGAAAACCAATATGTACTTTGACATATTCAATTCACACGTACTGAACCGGATCAGGGGTTAGTGGAATCACAGCTACTAGGTAATTTTTAGCTATAGGTGCTAGGAAAAAGAAGTTTGCACAGCACCCAAATCTTAACGAGAACCAAAAAGAGAACTGAAGTAGCTGGAAAAGACGCCCCCTACACATTTGCAGCTAGCAGCTAGAGAGTAGCTTATTCGTATTCGGACGCATCAAAAGAAACTTTCTCCCGGCGATCTTGATTGGGTATTCAGTTAATTAGATAAAATAGCCAGTGACCCTGCTGCATACGTAATATAGATCGCCAGCAGCTAGCTAGCAACAAGCAATAATCCTACCGGGCCAATCCATGGACGCATGCAACAATAAACTGCGCAATGCAGAGCCATGAGTAAAAATGAAGCGATTATCCAGGTAGCTAGACCACCATCACCCTATTAGCATAGGGGTGGCAATGGATTGTTGTATACCTCCTTCACAATCCAACTTAAATTTGAAATAAATCCATATAGTGATATTATGGCTCGATTCTTATTGGTCCAATTCTTAAATTTGATAGACTAAATTAGATAACTCTTTGTCACCGGCCGTCCGGCCCCCAAACCTGATCTGCATTCCAATCATTGTGCAGTATGCCAGTACCACACCGTTGAGAATATGTTCAGCATGTTTGCCTTGATCTCTTCTCAGTCTCAGGTCCATCCGCCTGTCTCGCCGGCCGTCTCTCACGGCAGCATTTTCAAAGCTCAAATATCTATCAAAGCATGCCCGCGGGTATTGTGTGAGAATTATTATGATCGATCAGAAACAAGAACATGCAGATGCATGCATGTACAATCTCTTGGACACAAGCATATTTTGTTTTGACATTGTCGCCTGCATGCAACTTTGATTGGATGGATCCGGCTGGTATTACTGAAGATTAGTTCCAAGTTCCCATCAAGGGCAACCGTCTGTACATGCATGTACGATATGGGAATGTGTGCCTAATTTCATTACATACTCCCTCCGGTTCTCTATTAGAAGTCGTTTTGGACAAGGTTTGAGTCAAACATTAGGAATATAAATCATGAATAACTTTTAAGTCATTGAGTTTGAAAATGTGAAAATCATATAAATAGATTTGTCTTGAAAATTACTTTCATAAGAATATACATATATAACTTTCCAATAAAGATTTTTATAGAAAAGAGAAGTCAAAGTTGTGCTTTGGTGACCGTGTCGCTGTCCTAAACGACTTCTAATATGGAACCGGAGGGAGTAGTTCCATAGATAACTTTGAGCATTTCATTTTTGCATGTTGTTAACTTGTTATGATCAAATGTGTCTTGTGATGAAAATATAACTTTCTCATTGCAAGTTTCATGGGGTTTCATGAACTCGGTAATTGTGTCTGGTTCGAAATGTGAAAACCGGTCCGGTTGGACCGGTAACCGGTCTTACCGGTCCGGCCTGGTACCAAAAACCTACCGGTTACTGCCCCTGACCGGACCTAGCAAACTGAGCCAAACCGGGCCTTTCGGTTTACCGGTCGGTAAGACCGGTTACCGCCTTGTTTTTTTGGGGTGGCTAACCGGACCGGTTCCGGTTTTGTGAACCCCGGTGTCAGTTAGATACCTCATATGAAACCTCATTGAGAAGGGCCTAAGTGTCAACTTATTTAGGGCGATTGTTAAGTACCAGTCGGGACGGAGTTGCTGGTCAGGTACATGCATCGACATGTCATTTGTCATGGGTACACAATACAAGAGTTCTTGTATTGTGTACACATGATAGGGGCACCAGCGATGGATCTAGCGGTGGGGCTTTGTGGGGGGGGGGGGGGCTCCAGCCCCTCCTACCGCCATGAACTCCATGGAAAAAAGAGGGGAGATTGAGGGAGAGGAAGAGGAAAATAGAGGAGGAAGAAGACAGGGAGGCTGAAGAGAGGGGAAGGGAATTAGTCCCTCCAACCTTACATCCGGGCTCCTTCGTTGGGGGCACCGATCAAACTCTTGATATTGAAACTCTCATCGTCCGTACTGCATGTTGCCAAAGAAAAAGCATTTGCTAAGGCCTAAGGGCAGTGAAAAAGAAAGAAACTAGGTTAGTTTCTATAGCATAGGATATCGTACCAAGAAACTGGTCTTCCCAGTGGAGAAATTTCCTCTACTATCCAGATACAAAATGAACTAATCTCAGCACATCTTTTCCCAGGATTCTTTTTTTTAGAATCTTTTCCCAGGATTCTCTACGCAGGCCACAGTGCCACACAATCATTCTCTAATCTCCCTCATTTGCACATCGCGGTTGAAAAATGGACTTGTCGTCGCCCACCCTGTTCCGCCGCGAGGCAAACCGGCCCCTCCCGAGCCTCGGTACGTGAGGCGTCTCTACCACCACCCACGTCGCTCCAGTTCCAGCATGTGCCAATCCTCGCCACCTCGCCATCCCAACCGCGAGAGGAAGAAGATTCGCAGGAAGAGCAGAGGGAGCACCAGCTGGCCGCTTCGCCTCGACAACGTCCACGGCAGCCTTGATGTAGCCCCTGCTCCTCCCCTACTCTGTTCTCCCCGAACGCGGGACATCTTCCCACCGCTCGTCCGTCGGAGGAGCGGCGCAAGTAACCTCGGAACTCGCCTCGCGCGTGCCTGGGCTCGACACGCTGGCCGGGCTCACCGACGGAGGAGATCGTCCCCACCGTCCGCCTGGCGCACCCGGCCGCCCGAGCTGGTCCCTGCCATCGGCCATGGATCCTCTGTGTTGCCGGTTGCTCAGGGGATACCGGCGCCCGGAGGAGGGATCTAGAGCGAAGCAGCACGAGCTCCTTTGGAGGGCTAGCTGGCAGGGCGCGCGGAGTGCTTGATGGCGGCTGCACACGAGACCGACATGGAAACCACTGGTTTCTCCCCAATGCATTTGCTTGGTTTCCATGAGCATTGGGGCTAGGGTCGACGTCGTTTCCTCCCCTTCATTTTATCATCTCTATCTTATTTAATTACTCCGCCACATCATAAAAAAATTGAGTTGTCCACATAATCAATGCACATAGAAACCACCATAAATATATCATTGGGACTGCCCTTCGTTGAAGGAGGAGGCCGGGTATACGGTGCGAAAATGATGTTAACTAAGAGCATCTCCAAGAGACTCTATATTCTTTCTAAATAGTAGAAAAAGAGATTTTGGTGAAAAATGCCTTCCAACAGTTTATCTAAATGGTCATCCAAATATAAACATCTTCTATTCCGGATTTTTCGTTAGTAAAATATAGAAGACGAGAATGGCTCTATAGAGTGCGCATAAGAAATAGAAAAACAGTTGGAAAGTGAAAAGATATAGAAAACAATGTTTATGCAAATGGCTCTAATGAAGATTTTAGAGAGTGAAATTTAAAAAGACTCTTGAAAATGCTCTAATGTCGCCATTTCCATATAAAAATGGGCATGTCATTATCTCTAAAATCAGAATCATGCATGAACATGTCATTAATTTACGCAAGTTACAAGTTTAGTATGTATTCCGTCTGTTTCAAAAATACTTATCATTCCGACTTTTCTAGATACAATCTCTTTGTTATGCACCTAGATATATATTGTGTCCACATACATAATAAAGGGAATGTATATAGAAAAGTCAGATTGATAAGTATTTAGAAACGGAGGGAGTAGGAAAGTGTTGGGGACACGTACACCAAACTGCTGAAAACTAGTATCATCGTGCGTACTGCATGTTGCTAAGAAAAGCATTCATTACTCCGTACTACGGAGGTTAAGAAAAGCTGAATTCTCACATTTGGGGCGTCTATCTTGGCACGAAGCGGATACTTCAAAAAAAAAATCCAGCTTCGATCGGCCTAAGTTATGTCCCTCCTAAACTCTACTCCCTCTATTATTCATTTATGCAAAACCGATTTTTACTTAGCTCAAAGATCAAATAAAAACACTCTCGTCATTAGTTTTTCTTGGGAAAACAATAGGCTTTTATTACGGATTCAATTACTCTCTACATGTGTTTCACTCCCGAGGTATGCATAAAGAATTACTGTCACACCGATTCCTAAAACATCATTTCCAAAAGCATGAGAATAAGCCTTGTAAAAGTGAATTTTTGAGATTTCATAATAAGCCTTGCATAGATGAATGGAGGGAGTGGTTTATGGGGTGTTTGGATGGGGGTGATTAAAATTAGTCTGACTAAGTTTAGTAACTTTGAGGGACTAAATTCTCAAATATGTGGGACTAAAGGGTGACTAAAACTAGTCACCTGACTAGAACTCCTTAGTAGGAGAGGGGTAGCTAAAAGTTGTTTTAGTCCCGTCTCTTCTCATTTACTGTAGTGATAAAGGGAGAGAGGAGGAGAGGGAGAGAGAAAATCTAGATTTTAATGCTCTTTAAATCTCACTTTAGTCAGAGTATCAAACAGAGAGGTGATTAAAAACATTTAATTAATTTTAGTCACGGGACTAAAGAAGCCGCAGCCCTATCAAATACCCTCGTCCACAGACTTCCATCCTATGTACCCCGGAGTCAGATTGTTTTCTTCCTGTTGTTCTTTAAAAAGAATTAATGCTATTGGCAGTTTTTAGAATCAGTCATAGCACTGTTCTTTTGCGGGTTAGAATGGTACTCTTATACCTTTCAAAAAGAAATCTCAATATTACAGAGATGCAACTAGCGTCTGATTTTTCAGCTTTTTTTTTCTTCACCATTTCAACGACGCGTCCTTTGCTTGGTCATTGCCTCCCGTTTGTTATGGAGCTCTTATCTATCTTGTGGAAGCCCATCTTCTTCTTCCTTCCTCGATACTCCCACTTGATGATGGTCTGCTGGAAATTAAAAGAACTGGACCAATATTTAAAAAAATGGACCACCATTTCTTTAGAAAAACTTGAATCAACATTTTTAGAAAAAAGTTGCACTAGTTTTTTTTAAGAAACGGTTTCAACTTTTTTAAAAACAATTTTTCTGAAGGTTTCATCTCTCCACTCCAGTGGCCAAGGGTTCAGGCGCGGGGCCGGTGCTGAGGCTGCATTGGGCCAGCGGTGCGGGTGAGGTTGACCGCCGATGGTCGGGGTGGAGCGCGGCTGGCAGCAGGGTGGAGGTTACTGGCGGAGACATGGAGGAGGCAGATTAGAGTTAGGGGTTGTGGGATCCAAGAGTGAAGTTGTGTTGCACGTATCTCAAACAATGGAAGTTTCAACACCTTTCTTCCGGAATAGATAGGATTTTCAGTTTGTCATTTTTTTATTTTTTATTTGTTTTTATGATTTTACAATAATAATCGAACTTAACAAAAATTTGCAAAACTAACCCTCAACCGCTACCGCTGCTTCATACGACAGTTTTCTTAAAAATCGTCCGTTGAACCGACAGTTAGATAAACCGACGTTTGAAACGACGATAACTTCCCCGCACATTTTCAAAAAATCACAACTATTTCATATGAACTCGGATGAGGATAATTTGTATACGAAACTTGTAGATCTCAACGAGATTTATAAATTTGTAGTTCAAACATTTTTCATTTCAAATCATGTTCCTACTGATATAATCGATATAACCCCTCAAATCTAAAATTCAAATTTTAGATCTAAAGATTGTGTTGATTATTCGAGCACTAAGATGATTCAAATAAAAATATTTGAATTACAAAATTATAAATCTCGTGATCTACAATTTTTATAAATCTTATTGCCATCCGAGTTCATATGCAATCGTTATGATTTTTGAAGATGTGATGTCCAAAGAAGCGTAATTCCTTAGGTTCATTAGATCTAAACATTACATCTATTATTTGGGCATGAAGATGATTTCAAATTTAAAAATGTTTGAACTACAAAGTTATAAATCTTATCTAGATCTACAATTTTTGTATAAAACGTATCTCCATTCGAGTTTATATGAAGTATAGTTATAATTTTTTAAGGTGTGCTGAGGAAGTTACGACCGTTTGAAACCGCCCCAACCAGTCGTTTCCGACAGTACACATTTTGTTAGATCCGATTATTGTGTAAAATCGTAAAAATAAAAAATTCATCGAAACAGAGAGCATCCACTACACAACGGCCCACAATCTGAAATTATCCATCACCCTGTCGGCCTGTCCCTATGGGTTGGGCTGCCCCGTTCGGCAGTTCGTTCTGGGCCAACAAGCGCGCCAGCACTAAAGAAGTGATGATGGGTTCGCACTGAATGAGAGGGTTTTTTTTTTGACGTGACTAGAGAGAGAGGCCTCTCTAGTTAGCTTTAGGTGGAGAACCCTCCACTTTTGACCTCCTTTCCATTTATGGAAATGGCATATCCTCAGGTGAGGCGGCAAAGCACGCGGGAAAAAGACAAAGAAAAAAAAGTGACGCGGGAAAAATTCCATTCTGCCATAAATAGGGTGCTGAGTGACGAAAAAAAGTGATGACCAGGTTAATAAGTAACAAAAAAAAAATGAGTTTGTAGCCCGAAAAAGTAACATGATCCTTTTTGCTTGGAGGCGCTACAGTCGCAATATAATTCCCTGTCTACCGTTGTTGCTTGAGTGAAACACAGCCAAGATCCAGACAAAAGAAAATGACAAATCGGATGGAAAAGCAGAGGAAACAACGGGCAAATGAAAAATTCTTCCAATTCACATCAAGCTTGTCCAGGTATACAAACTTTACATCCTAGAACACACCAATTTATATTGAGAGATTCATCTAGTGCCTGAGTCTCCTAGTTTGAACTGCAAGAAGAAATAGTTACATCTCAGAGATAATTCATGTTTTTTTTAATTTAGCCAGGAGCACTGGCCCATCATGTAAGAACTCAGCTGGACACCCACACGGACCGCACGCTCACATGTGAATGAGGCTGCCCGAGCTGTCTCGAGATGCGCCTACCGAGTTACGCACACGCTAACTAACACACGCACACACACACCCTGCTCGGTTCCCTCAGGGAAATAAATTCGCGTCTAACGCCGAGTCCGGGACTCGGCTGGCGGCCTCCCGACCGGGAGTGCCAACCACCCGAGCTGACAGCTCGTTCGCGATAATTCATGTCCTAAAAATAGATTTCTTGTAGCATGATATTTCTCTGTACATATTTCTCCTCCCGTGACATTAACATCCAGTCTTGCTTCCTTCAACAAGAACCACTTGCATCCTGTTGCATTATGTAACCAAATCTACACAAAACAAACCCTGAAAGCAGAATGTGTGAGCCCTGATCTTTGGATCTGTATCTCTTTCCCTAAAAGCAAAAGAATCAGATTCACAGTTAAGATCCCATTATCATCACAAGAATTGTAAATAACTAAAAGAGCTAACAATCAGGAAAAGAACATGGATATGTTGTACAAAAATTGAAAATTAATGGAATGTTACTTACTATCATGTAAAAATTATTTGTTAGTTACTTCTTATGTATTGTAAAACAGAGGGACGTTAATTAGGACATAATGTGAATGGAAGATTAGTTACATCCTATTGGATTAAAATTAAGGGAAAGTTACTTGCTTCATCATGCAAAGTGATGATTAGTTACTTCCTATATGTTTAAAATAAGTGGAATTTCACTTACTAGCATATAAAAATATACTAATTAGTTACTTCCTATGTGTTCTAAAATCGGAGCAAGTTATTTACTACCTCATGCAAATGAACTATTAGTTACTTATGTGTCAAATTCAAAAAAAACTCATGTAAAGTGTCAGGAAGTAATCAGAGATAGAATAATAAGAGCAAAAAATATATATATACCTCCATCTACTTACTCTGGACCAACTAATCCTGAAGATGGTTCATTAAACTGACACAAGAAAAAAGGCTACATACGGGTGTATGCATAAAAGCACTGGTAAAGTTAACTAACCTGTGTCTTCAAATCATAAACAATTTACAACTAAACCAAAGGGAAGGCTCATTTCATTTAAAAAGCGGTTTCAATCTAGCTAGAAGGAAGAGGTGAAATGTGATGTTTGTGGTTCAACCGAACACACACAATAGACAAGTGCGACACCAAGTTGGGTAAGAAACAGGGGCAAAAGATTTCATGATCCACCAGTATGTTACTAAGTAAATGAGTATTTGATCCTGACATTAGCCATGTCGGATTAGTCAATCTATGGCATGGTTTTGCCATCCCAATATTAAATGTACTTAAGCTTGTAGAAGCTAGTCACATTTGCCAACAAAAAAGGGTAAGTAGTGAGAGACGGATGCAAGTGGCACATGAGGAGCAAATAATGGGCACATGTTGTGAAAATAAGGTGTTTCGGTCTAGGACAAATTACTTGTTATTTCTTGCGGGGAAGGAACAGAATGAACAATGGAAGTTACTTACTATGTATACGCAGTCACTGATTTGTTACTTCTATAAATTATGATTTGATTTAATTTCAAACCATTCAAACATATAATGTCAACCAAAGTTCAATTACTTCCTATATGTTTAAAATGAAGGCCGGGTTACTTCCTATCCAATGTCAGTGAATTGTTAGTTACTTCTTATCTCATGTAAACAAGTTATTAGTTACTTTATAATTCATATAAATATAGTGTGAAATGCCAAATGGCAGTCCTACCAGTACCACCTAGATGGGCTTTACTGAAACAGGTTTCACTGACTCCTTCCAATCTAAGCATGAGGCGCATGCCAAGTTCATGTAAGTGTTAAGGCCTGTAACAAAAGCATCACCCACACATCAAAGAATTATTTCAAATGTTTATAAGCATTAAAACAACTTTGATGTTGATGTTCCTGTCCTGAAACTATAATAGAAGAAGCAAGCTAACAATTGATATTATTTCTGCAAGTAATCACCAATCAAACTTGGGCTTTTCTTAGTTCATATTAATCCTATAAATAACAGACATTGTATTGCCTATTTCCATTAGGAAGGAAAACATGTTTGTATCACAAAAAAGAAATGCAGAATTGCATTCCTCGTTACTCTAGAGTCACCCCCATGACGCCTGATAAAAAATAAAAATTAACCACTAGAAGATAGATGCCTGACAAATGGTATGGCTAATGCATGTAAATTACCCAGATTATCAACCTAACCATAAGCTAGTACTATCATGTGCTTAATGTTCTATGCAAAAAGAAGGAATGTACTAAACAATAACAAAAAAAGAAACCTTAAGGTTCTTGCTGGTAGCTGTTCCTTGCTCGTTTTTTTTAAATCCTAGTGGCTTTGGGGTCTAAGCTTAGCCTTCATGTTTGCATTGGGCTGTTTGCTTCTAGATTGCTGCTCAACGATGTCACCTGTGTTATGTGGAGACTTCATAATGCTAGCTTTCTTATTAGTTCCGTCACCACAAAGACAAAAGTACATAATTAGTTACTTCCTATCTAATGTTACTGTGACGCCCCAGGTTTTTAATTAACCCTAATGGCTGGTCAAACTTGTTGACTTTGGTCAAATCCTGGTCAACCTGGGTCATCACCTCGAAAACCTAGCCAACAATCACCCATGAGCACCTTAAGCAAGTCAACATCCTCTACCATGGTCAAAACCCTAGTCAAAGTGGTCAAACCCCTTGATGTCTACCCCTTGTCCTAGAACTTTGGCCACGTTCTCCAATTTTTGTCTAAACACTCAAAAATCTGCCAATATAAAAGTTGTGCAGAATTTCGTGGGACACAATTCATCTTTAAGGTGGCATTTGATATTCTGAGGGGAAATAGTTCAAAAACTTAGGTCAAACTTCATTTCACTGTTCCTCGACGCCATGAAAGTCGGCGACTTTGCCTGCAGTTCTTGCTCAATCTGGCTCGAAACATAGGTTGGCTTTGCATAAAAGTTACTCTCCTATGTCCCTCTACAAGTTCTATTTTTGACGGTTTTGAAGTTCCATTTGAAAATTTTGAAATTGAAGCGTGCAAACAGGGGCAGTTCGAATTTGAACCGGCGACGTCGCGCTCTGGCTCGCGCCTAGCTGGCCTGTCCGCGCCACGCGGGCGGGCGACGCTGCCCTCTCGGCGTCCGGACCCCGCGCCGTCGGCCGCGCCGAGGAGACCATCATCGCGCGTGTGCCGCCCGAACCGCTGGGACGCTGCGTGCGGCTCCGCCCACGACGCCTGCCACGCCCTGCTGCCGCCGCGGCCTCGCTCGCCGGGCCGTTCTCCCTTTCTCCTTGCTTCGAGGTGAAGCCTCCAACACCCCACGGCCTCACCCGCCTATTTAAACGGCACCCTGTTTCTCCCAAGCACCTCCACGCCCGCCATTGCCGCCATTGCGGTGAGCACACACCGCCTCCCCGCCACGGCCGAGCCCTCGAGCACCTCCCCTAGGCTCCACTCAAGCTTCCACAGTCGCTTGTTTGCCCGCATTACGCATGCGCTCACCGGAGTTCGAGCCGAGGCGGCCGCGCCGCCGCGGTCTCGCCGCCGCCGCCACTGTAGCTGCCGCCCACGCCGCCCACCAATCCGTCCTGGTGAGCCCAATTGCACCCTGCCACTTGTTCATCTCTCCGCCGCCACCGCCGGTGGTGAGCTCTGCCACGGAGGGCACGGTTAGAATTCGAGGTAGATCTGTGAACCAGGGACTTGGTTGTAACGATCTTTATCTTAGTTTTCTTGCAACTTAGTCCAGCCACTTAGAAAAATCATAGAAATTCGTAAAGAAATCAGAAAAATGCAAACCTAATTTTGTTGGTTCCAGTGAGACAAGATCTACAACTTCTACAAAGCATGACCATACTTTTGACTTATAGATTTTGAACAAAAATTCAAACTCTGTTTGACACCCTTTTGCTGTAGTTCAAAATTTAGAAAGGCTATGGAGCTGAATCTTGGATATGTTACTAGATATGTCATTTGTAGCCTCTGGACAAAAATTTGCACAAAGTTATTGAACAGATCTTTTTATATGATTTACTTTGCATTTATGCTAGTTCTGCCTTAATGATTTTTGCAGCAAAATGTAAATAGATTTTGTGCTCAACTTGTGGCTATGCTTATGATATGCCTAGATTCAACTTTCTTGCATTTACCATGATTTTATCTCTGACAAAAGTATTTATTCTTGTTTTATGCTTAGATTTACATTTAAATGCCTAGTTCAATTTTTAAATGGGATCTTGTTGTGTTTGTTAGTCTCCTAGGCTTGTTTTAGGTCAGAGGTGCTGTAGGAGTGTGTTGGGTTGCCGAGATGCTTTATTTATTTATTTATGTGTTTCTCATATTGTTAGTAGCTTGGAAATGTCTTTTTGGGTATATTTAATTTGTGGCTCAATTAAATATAAACCTTGTACCAGTGGCTTTGTTTAGGTAATTAGGACCTGCAATGCACCTTCCCCCTGTTTTTATAATTTATTTTGGAATTAAAAGTTTGGAAACCATATCAACTTCATGATAGGTTTAATTGGGAAAAATTCCAATGACTCACTAAATGACTTATTAAAATGTTGAGTAGCTTATTTAAGAGCTAAAGATCCACCCTTGCTGTTTTTGTGAAATTAAATGGCTTGAATTGCTTAAATGTGTACACAATCACTATCAAAAAGATTAAATTAATAAACCTCCACTTGTCATGACCTTAATGGAAAGAAATGCTAATTAAATGTTTGTCAAGGTGAATATGGCCAACAAGAGTTGGATGTGTTAATTAAACTCTCACTCCACACAATAACCCTGCATATGCATTCCGTGTAGAACTTCCTGACGGTAACTACTCGCTCGTGCCGAAAGCCGAGGAAGGAGGAGCTGACGCGGAGCTGCAGTACGTGGAAGTGAGTGAGGACACCGAGGAGCCCCAGGCTAACTTTGCTGATGAAGGCAAGCTCCGGTGCATTAACCTAAGTGCTTTTGGAAATTTTTGCAACTATCTATGAATGTTTGTGCATTTACGTTCAGGAGTTGAAATGCAACCCTAGATGCATGATCCCTAGGTACCCATGTCCTTTACTAGTATGCTAGGTCGATAGCTACCATGCGATAGGACGCTATAAGTCGAAAGTCGAGTGATGCTTGTCACTCAGATTAGGTTCTTATGTTGGAATCATAAGATCTTTATAAATGGATTGCTCATGTGGTAAGAGCATGGGATGTGGGCTCCGGTCCAATGGCTTTCGTGGGTTAAGTGTTTGAAAGTACTAAGCACTTGTCGAATGTGGACCTAAAGCCTAGTACCTTAATGAGGCGGTAAGGATTTTACCACTAATCTTGGGATGCGTCCCCACGGCTAGCTACGGTGGTGCATGTGTGATTCGGTGCCTTCGGGGTATGCTAGATAGCCTGTACCAAAGACTGTGATCTTTTATCCTGAACCGAGGATTTTCGGGAACCGCCTGGTGGTTGTCCCGTGTGAGGGCACCCTACCGTGTGTTTAGCTCTACCTTGCAAGGTTTAAATCAATCGGTTGTCGGCCTCTCACCGTTATCTGAGACTACTTATCCAACTGGCCATGATATCCCTAATGATGGAACTTAGTGAATATTTATGCTTGATTAATTGAATTGCACAACTTATGCTTGCAATAGCTTGCTCATTTAGAAAAGAGTAATCAACTAGAATCTGAGCTAAAATCTTGAAAGTAAGGGCATACTCTTTGTTGCTTTTCAGCAAAAGAACCCCACTAGCCAAAAAGCCTTTCATGTCTAGCGTTTGGTGATGTAGTTGTCACCGACGGGTAAGACTTGCTTAGTATTAGTATACTCAGCCTTGCTTTAATTTGTTGATTTCAGGTAATGCTTTTAGTGATGTGTGGCACAGAGAGATCCACTTTGGTGGGGAGCTGAAGTGGGTGGAAGACGATGAATGAAGGCATCGTGGCAGGCCTCCTGTGATGCTCATCGCACCGTTTAGTTTAATTCCGCTGTTTTCGAAACTCTGAACTTCGTTCTCATGTCAAGTACTTCGGTTTGTAATAATTAATCCCTTCGGGGTAGATTTGGATTTTAATCATGTGTGGTACTCTGGACTCGACTTCACGTGAGTTTTAATGCATATTTGTCGATCCTTTATTGCTATGTAAGTGATTTCACCGGGCGTTAACCCGGCAACTAACGACAGGATGATACTTTATTATTGCTTAATGACCAAAGTGGATTGGTTTAGGCGATAGTACGGTATTTTCCTGGGCGGGTTGTCACAGCTGGTACCAGAGCGATTATATGCACCAGAGTTTAATTAACAACCTTCATCACTGGTTTTTGAATAAAATTTGCCAAGATTGTTTGGATTTGCAAAATACGTTGGTCCGTTAAGGATGGATCTAGACCGAGAGGCCGTAGAGGGAATTTTTGGGTTCTTTCAGGTGGCTTACAAATCTATGGTTTATTTTGCTAACTCCCAGCATATTTTATTCTTGTCAGAACTTACTTTCTATACAACCATACTAGTTCATCACGTTTTGCCATACGTGGTGGTGCCACAGGAAAGTCCTGTGAGGGATGGATGTGACCTATTCTAATGGGAACCCACGTCGCGTCTGTGTCTCATCACGTTTTGTCATACGTGGTGGTACCGCATGGAAGTCATGTGAGGGATGGATGGGACCTAATCCAAAGGGAACCCACCGTCGCGTCTGTGTCTCGCCACGTTTTGCCATACGTGGACGTTCCGCATTGTGAATATGCGAGGCAAGGATGCACTCCATTCAAAAGTAGAGTGTCTGAGGTTGGACGCTGCCATGCAGCGGCTTGATGCATGGATACCGTTTCTATAGTAAACGGTAATGTATGTGGACGCTTCCGTGACGTGCTGACACGGAAGGTTCTTTTCTGTAGGTACACTAACAACGCTCCGTTAGTCGCTAAGTGAGTGTCGAATAGTTCTCGACTAGCTATTATAAGGAGAGACGAATAAAAGTCTTGCCACCGGCACTAACTTCGATTTTTGGCTTGATCGCCGTGTGAGGACGATTAGGACGTCTTGCATCATGTTAAAAATCGAAACCACTTAAAAATGGACCCAAACCTGAATTGTGTGCTCTCTAAGGAAAATTTTTTGCTAGTGTGCGGTTTTTGTGTTCTAGCTTTGCCTCTCATGTGTAGGATGTTGTTGCTGTCCAAAAATCTGTATGGCTGTGAGATTAAATTTTTGCACCATGTTCTAGGAATAATTGGACTAGGTGATCTATACCAAGGTTGCTCCATATCTAATCTAGTTTTTGCTCGCAAAAATTCATGGTCATAGCTTTTGTAGATCTCGAGTTGTACCCTTTTTAGTGAACCTAGGTTATGCTGTTTTTCTGAGGACAGTACCTTGAACTTTGCATCTTTCGACCTTGTTCCTAATTGATCTAGCTCAACCTTTGAATACCAAAAATGTGCATAAAAACCTTACGGAGTTTCTGGTGAAATTTGAGAATTTTTGGGGTTCTGGTTTTTGAGTTATGAATTTTTATTCACAGCTGCCAGAATTTTGCACCATTTGACATGTTGTTCTCTTTTGAGTTCTAACATGAGTTACATTTTTGTACAGATGGCTGCCCCCGTGTTTCTCGAGTACGGCGCGGACGGTACGGTCCGTACCGACGGGCTGCACTGGGAGGGTTTTCCACGCCTTGCGTGGGAGGCACTCAGCGCCGCCGGCTACACTACTCCGCCCGTCTACGAGACGATCGAGTTCGAGCACCTGGGCGTGCCCCGTTGCAGGGTGACCGTCACCATGCCACCTCACCCGGACCACCCCGACTGGTTCGACTTGAGCTCCGTGTACTGGGGCTTTCGTGGGCACGAGTCTCTCGAATCGGCTGCCCTCTGGGTGCTGACGGACTTCTGCGACCACAACCCGACTGCGGTGGCACTCTCACCGTTTGGGTTATTTCCGGCAGTGAGCCGCACGACCCAGCGTGGCTGGACCGTGTGGACCACCCAGGAGCTATACGCTCGCGGTTCCGGACGCCACGCGGACCGACACGTTGTCTGGACGCCGTGTTCACACTTGTGCGCCGCGCAACACCACCGAGTTGATGATCGGCCCGGTGCGAGTCTACTCGGCCCGGCAGCGACCTCTCGCTTACCGGGGGCTTCACTCTCTTCGGACTCAGCAGGAGAATGATTGGCCCGTCAGGAGGTTCCAGTTGGAGTGGGCGAGGCGACCACTGCGAGGATCCTTGACCGGAGGCGCAGAGCACTACCCTTCAGGAGGACGTGGACGCCGGAGACATCGAGAGGTTGACACTGCTGCAGAACATCACCGATATGCAGCAGCAGGTTGAGGAGGTCGAGGTGCAGGTAGCAGCACTGCAGGCCATCGTGGCTCTGCAGCCACCACCCCCGATGGAGGCACCCCCCGAGGAGCAGCAGGGCCAGTCCGGTCTTGACCAGGAGAGTCAGGTAGGACCACCCCCACCGACCCCACCTGCTTCACCTGCCGCCAGCGACGCTTCGGTTGGCAACTAGGTTGCCGTAGTGTTATAGTAGGATGACTCATACTCCTGTGTGTAGCCGCTTTGGTTGGTTTTTGTGGTAGGCTAACGTAGGAGTATTCTTTTGTGTAGCACGACTGCAATGTAACCCCTGATGTGTGTTGGTGATCCCAAAAACTTGGCGTTCATGTAATGCTTGGTTGAACACCATTCCTGCAGTGTTTGTTGTAAAGAAAATGTTTAAGCTAATTGTGGTCAGATCCGAGTCCTGTGTTGAATACCAAACTTGTCCAGAATTTTATGACGATCGCGTTCGCCAAAATTCAGCATTTGTGCATTTTCCTACCGAGAGTTATGTAATTTTTAATCCAGTTCTGGCTGCTGTCCAAACAGCTAGACAGAGCGTGGGAAATGTAATTTTTCGAGCGATTGAACGTCGGAATCTTTTCATGCGTTGAATACCAAAGTTGTGCAAAATATTGTGATGACCGTGCTCACCAAAATTCAGCATTTTGCATCTGAGAGTTACGGAAATTTCGGTGAGTTTCAGCCTGCTGCCAGGGCAGCTAGGCAGAGTTTCGCACATCGGATTCTTCGGGCATGCGAACTTGGAAATTTCGCTGCGAAGTTGAATACCAACACTGAAGCGCATGACATCCTACACCTACTGACCAGAATAGGAAATTTATCAGTGACTGAGCTGTTGGATGTGAAATTTTTTCTTATGACCGTGTTGCTGCAAATTTCTAGAAACTTGCACAAATGAGCTTTGGTCATGCATGTTTTACACTTGTCATTTCTTTCTAAGCAAGACTATTGCTATGTGTCTAATAAAGGCTCACATTTTCAGATGGTGGGACCAACGCGCAGCTCTCCCAACGGTTTTGGAGCGTCGGGTAGTGGTGAACTACCACCGCCACCGCCCATGACGCCGTCGTAGGCATTCATGGCCACTCAGACCGAGGTGCTGCGCCAGATCCTGCAGACGCAGCAACAGATCACCCAGCAGCTGAACCAAAGGCCACCCCATGGGGCAAATCATGAGGGGCCGAATCATGTCACCACCTATGCCCAGTTCATCGGGATGAAGCCACCGACCTTCACTAAGTCGGAAGACCCCCTTGAAGCTGAGGCGTGGATCAAGGCCATTGAGGCCAAGTTCTCTGCCTTTGTGCTACCATGCTCGGAGGAAAACAAGGCCAACTTCGCAGCCTTGTAACTTCGAGGTGAGGCCTTGATGTGGTGGGAACATTTCAAGACCATGCAGCAGGCCGGGCATGCTGTCACTTGGAATGAATTCAAGCAAGCCTTCAAAAGCCATCACATTCCGATGGGACTTATGGATAGGAAGATGAGGGAATTGCTAGCCCTCAGGCAGGGAACCGACACTGTGTATCCCTATGCACAGAAATTCAATAGCCTTTGCCAGTATGGTGGGCATCATGTGGATACCGATGCAAAGAAGATGGAGAGGTTCCGTGATGGCCTGGATGGTGAGTTGTACGACAATTTGAACTTGATCGAGCCCAACAACTTCCATGAGTTGGTGAACAAGGCTATATCCCAAGAGGATGTTATGAAAAAGGCCCAGAGGGACAAGAAGAGGCAGGCTGGTTTTGCTTCGGGCAGCGAGACTAACAAAAAGTTTTGCTTTGTTAAGAAGAATGTTCCTAACTCGTCCCAGCAATCTTCAACTGGACGCTGGACGATGAAGCCATCACAAAGCAAACCTTGAGAACTTCCAGCCAACACTTAGCAAAGAAGCTTCCAAGCCCAACGCACCCCCGCGCAACACCGGTGAACGCCGTTGTTACAATTGTGGACAGCCGGGGTATTATATAAGTGACTGCCCAAAGCCCAAGCAGATTAAGCCCAACCAGCAGAATCGGTTCGTGGACCAAGCTTAATCCAGCCAAGAAGCCGATGGTGCAAGTCCGTCAGGGCAAACTGAACTTCACCACCATGAGTGACATTCCAGAGGGAGCTTCAGTGCTTACGGGTACCTTCTCTATCAATGACACCCCTATTAAGATATTGTTTGATTCTGGAGCTACCCACAGTTTCATAAGTGAAAAGTTAGTAGGCAGATTGGGTTTGATGAGTTCTCACACTAATTCGGCCTATAAAATCGTCACTCCGGGTGGGAAAATCTCTTCTAGTACCTTAATCCGTGGAGTACAATTGGGATTGGGTAGTAAAACCTTTCCGACACACCTTATCGCCATAGGTTTGGAGGGTATGGATGTTATCTTGGGTATGGATTGGATGACCCGATAAGATGGTTCTAGATATCTCGGGTAGAGTTGTAGCGATCAATTCACCTACCATCGGACACACCACCCTGTACCTACCTTTTAAGGACGGTGCAGACCCTTGTGTCTATGTGACCATTACCTCTCACCTTGAAGAAATTCCAGTAGTTTGTGAATATCCTGATGTCTTTCCCGATGAATTGCCTGGCATGCCACCGGCACTGTGATGTCGAGTTTGTAATTGAACTCCAACCGGGCACTGCACCCATTTCCAAACGACCTTACTGTATGGCTCCCAAAGAGCTAGCTGAATTGAAAAATCAACTCCAAGAATTGTTGGATAAGGGCTATATTCGCCCAAGTTCTTCCCGGGTTGCCCGCACTCTTTGTCAAAAGAAAGATGGTAGTTTGGGGTTATGTGTTGACTATGAGACCTCTCAATGCGGTGACCATCAAAACAAATATCCTCTTCCCGCATTGATGTTCTTTTGATCAATTGGTCGGAGCCAAGGTCTTCTCAAGATCGATCTTGATCCGTTATCATCAAATCAAAATTCGACCTTATGACATCCCTAAAACTGCTTTCTCCACCCGATATGGTCTCTATGAGTATCTGGTGATGTCTTTTGGTCTCACCAATGCCCCGCCTTATTTCATGTACCTCATGAACTCGTATTCATGACGGAGCTTGACAAGTTCGTAGTGGTCTTTATCGATGATATTCGATCTATTCCAAAAATGAGAGGGAACATGCCGAACATCTTCGAATTGTTCTACAGCGTTTGAGAGATCACAAACTCTATGCTAAATTCTCCAAATGCAAATTCTGGTTGGATAGTGTGAAATTCTTGGGGCACACTATTTCCAAAGATGGTATATCCGTAGATCCTATCAAAGTACAAGAGGTGATGGATTGGAAACCACCCAAGTCCGTACACCAAATTCATGACTTCTGGTCTGGCGGGTTATTATCGCCGATTCATCCGGACTTCTCAGGATCGCCAAACCTATGACCGAATCAGAAGAAAGGGGTAAAATTCGTGTGGAGTGAAGCATGTGAGAAAGCTTTCGACACGTTGAGACAACACTTAACTTCAGCCCCAGTGCTAGTACAACCGGATAATTCCAAACCATTTGAAGTTTTCTGTGATGCGTCAGGCACTGGTCTCGGTTATGTTCTTATGCAAGAGGGCCGAGTCATTGCCTATGCCTCACGGGCACTTCAACCCCATGAGATAAATTATCCCACTCATGATCTAGAGCTAGCAGCGGTTGTTCATGCTCTCAAGATTTGGAGGCACTATCTGATGGGCAATCGTTGCAATATCTTCAGCGATCACAAGAGTCTCAAATATATCTTCACTCAATTAGACCTAAATATGAGGCAAAGAAGATGACTCGAGTTGATTAAAGATTATGATCTAGAAGTGTACTATCACCCCGGAAAAGCCAATGTTGTTGCGGATGCTCTTAGCCGCAAAGTTCACTGCAACCATCTAGAGGTGGGGCCGTATAGTGACACTTTATGTGAAGACATGAGGAAGCTTCATTTGGAAGTGGTAGAACAAGGAAATCTATATGCCATAGTTGCAAAATCTAACCTTTATGACAGAATTGTCACTGCTCAACGCAATGATGAGGGCATACAGCTAATAAAGCAGAAATTAGCGGAAGGAGATCCCAAGTACACTTGTTTCCAGAGGGATTCGAAGGATGTGGTATGGTTTGGGAAACGTCTTGTGATTCCTGCTAACCCGGACCTTAAGAAGGAAATTTTTGATGAGTCTCATCTCTCCAAATTCTCTATTCATCCCGGAAGCACCAAAATGTATCAAGATTTGAAAGAAAATTTCTGGTGGTCCAATATGAAAGTCGACATAGCAAAGTATGTGTCCGAGTGTGATACTTGTCATAGAATGAAAGCAAGCCATTTGAAATCGGCGGGTGTACTCCAACCCTTGTCGATACCTATGTGGAAGTGGGATGACATAAGTATGGACTTTATTGTGGGTTTACCCCTGACCGCTAGAAAGAAGGATTCTATTTGGGTTATTGTGGATAGACTCACCAAAACTACCCACTTCATCGCAGTTCACACCACTTATTCAGTTCAAGACTATGCAGAGATTTATATGGACCAAATAGTCCGCTTGTATGGAATTCCCAAGACCATAATTTCGGATCGAGGTACTCAATTTGTAGCTCGTTTCTGGGAGCAATTGCATGAATGTTTAGGAACCAAATTGATCCGTAGTTCCAGCTATCATCCGCAGACCGATGGTCAGACGGAAAGGGTAAATCAAATTGTGGAAGACATGCTACGGGCAAGCATCATGTATTTTGATAAGAGTTGGGACAAGTGTTTGTCCTTGGCAAAATTCTCATATAACAACAGTTATCAAGCTAGTTTGAAGATGGCACCATTTGACACCCTTTATGGACGAGAGATGTCGACTTTGAACTGGTCGGGCCGGAGAAAGGACACTCTTTGGTCGGACTTAGTCCAGGACGCGAAGAAAAGGTGAAAGTGATCAGAGAGAATTTGAAGTTAGCTCAAATGAGGCAAAAGAGCTATCACGATAGAGGGACAACACCCCGACAATATGAAGTTGGTAATTATGTCTACCTAAAGGTCTCACCAACAAAAGGTGTGCAAAGGTTTGGTGTTAAAGGAAAGTTAGCTCCACGCTATATTGGACCCTATGAAATCATTGAAGTATGTGGGCGCTGGCTTATCGCATCCGACTTAGGAGCGGTTCTCCGCGATCCACAATGTGTTTCATGTGACCCAATTGAAGAATGGTGTGCCTGCTCGAGACCGAGGTAATCAGAAGCAAATGCTTGGATTGAGCTGATTTCTCGCTCATCGAGCATCCTATGAGGGTGTTAGACAAAAAGGAGAGAAAGACCCGAAGACATACCGTGAAGATGTACAAGATACAATGGAGTCATCATACGGAAGAAGAAGCGACTTGGGAGACGGAAAACTATCTCAACACCAAGTACCCGGGTTTTCTACAATCTCGCAACCGTAAGTTCCTTTTCCTACCTTGTTCTTTAGAATCGAATCTCGGGACGAGATTCCGCTTAAGGGGTAGGTCATGTGACACCCCGTGTTTTAATTAACCCTAATGGCTGGTCAAACTTGTTGACTTTGGTCAAATCTTGGTCAACCTGGGTCATCACCTCGAAAACCTAGCCAACAATCACCCATGAGCACCTTAAGCAAGTCAACATCCTCTACCATGGTCAAAACCCTAGTCAAAGTGGTCAAACCCCTTGATGTCTACCCCTTGTCGTAGAACTTTGGGCACGTTCTCCAATTTTTGTCTAAACACTCAAAAATCTACCAATATAAAAGTTGTGCAGAATTTCGTGGGACACAATTCATCTTTAAGGTGGCATTTGAAATTCTGAGGGGAAATAGTTCAAAAACTCAGGTCAAACTTCATTTCACTGTTCCTCGGTGCCATAAAAGTCAGCGACTTTGCTGCGATTCTTGATCAATACGTGGCTCAAACATAGGTCGGCTGCACAAAAGTTACTCTCCTATGTCCCTCTACAAGTTCTATTTTGACGGTTTTGAAGTTCCATTTGAAAATTTTGAAATTGAAGCGTGCAAACAGGCGTTCAATTTGAACCGGCTGACGTCGCCTCGGCTCGCGCCACCGCCTCGGCGTCCGGACCCCCCTGCCGTTGGCCGTGCGCCCGAGGAGACCATCATCGCGCGTGCGTGCCGCCCGAGCCGAAATCTGCCTGGGACGCGCCTCGCGTGGCCGCCCGGCCGACGCCTGGCCGGACCCCCACCGCCCTGCTGCCGGTGCCTCGCCTGCGAGCCGCTCTCCCTCCCTCTCCTCCCTTGCTTCGAGGTGAAGCCCTCCAACACCCCACGGCCTCACCCGCCTATTTAAACAGACACCTGCTTTCTCCTCACAAGCGCACCTCCACCGCCCGCCATTGCCGCCGCCGCGGTGAGCACGCACCTCCGCCCGCTCCCGCCGCCGGCCGAGCCCTCGAGCACCTCCCCTAGGCTCCACTCAAGCTTCCACAGTCGCTTGTTTGCCCGCATTGCGCCTGTGCTCGCCGGAGTTCGAGCCGAGGCGGCCGCGCCGCCGCGGTCTCGCCGCCGCCGCCACTGAGCTGCCTCTCCGCCACGCCGCCACCAATCCGTCCCTGGTGAGCCCAATTGCACTCATGTGCCACTTGTTCATCTCCTCCGGCCGCCGTTCACCACCGGCGAGCTCGCCCCGCCGCCGGAGGGCACGGTTGTGAATTCCCGAGGGTAGATCTGTGAACCAGGGACTTGGTTGTAACGATCTTTATCTTAGTTTTCTTGCAACTTATTCCAGCCAATTAGAAAAATCATAGAAATTCGTAGAAAAATCAGAAAAATGCAAACCCAATTTTGTTGGTTTTAGTAAGACTAGATCTATAACTTCTACAAAGCATGACCATACTTTTGACTTATAGATTTTGAACTAGAATTCAAACTCAGTTTGACATCCTTTTGCTGTAGTTCAAAATTTAGAAAGGCTATGGAGCTGAATCTTGGATATGTTACTAGATAGGTTATTGTTAGGCTCTGGACAAAAATGTGCACAAAGTTATTGAACAGATCTTTTTATATAATTTACTTTGCATTTATGCTAGTTCTGCCTTAATGATTTTTGTAGCAAAATGTAAATAGATTTTTGTGCTCAACTTGTGGCTATGCTCATGATATGCCTAGATTAAACTTTCCTACATTTACCATGATTTTATCTCTGCCAGAAGTATTTATTCTTATTTTATGCTTAGATTTACATTTAAATGCCTAGTTCAATTTTTAAATGGGATCTTGTTGTGTTTGTTAGTCTCCTAGGCTTGTTTTAGGTCAGAGGTGCTGTAGGAGTGTGTTGGGTTGCCGAGATGCTTTATTTATTTATTTATGTGTTTCTCATATTGTTAGTAGCTTGAAATGTCTTTTGGGTATATTTAATTTGTGGCTCAATTAAATATAAACCTTGTACCAGTGGCTTTGTTTAGGTAATTAGGACCTGCAATGCACCTTCCCCCTGTTTTTATAATTTATTTTGGAATTAAAAGTTTGGAAACCATGTCAACTTCATAATAGGTTTAATTGGGAAAAATTCCAATGACTCACTAAATGACTTATTAAAATGTTGAGTAGCTTATTTAAGAGCTAAAGATCCACCCTTGCTGTTTTTGTGAAATTAAATGGCTTGAATTGCTTAAATGTGTACACAATCACTATCAAAAAGATTAAATTTATAAACCTCCACTCGTCATGACCTTAATGGAAAGAAATGCTAATTAAATGTTTGTCAAGGTGAATATGGCCAACAAGAGTTGGATGTGTTAATTAAACTCTCACTCCACACAATAACCCTGCATATGCATTCCGTGTAGAACTTCCTGACGGTAACTACTCGCTCGTCTTGGAAGCCGAGGAAGGAGGAGGCGGCGGAGCTGACGTGGAAGTGAGCGAGGACACCGAGAGCCCTGGCTAACTTTGTTGATGAAGGCAAACTTGATTGCATTAACCTAAGTGCTTTTGGAAATTTATGCAACTATCTATGAATGTTTGTGCATTTACGTTCAGGAGTTGAAATGCAACCCTAGATGCATGATCCCTAGGTACCCGTGTCCTTTACTAGTATGCTAGGTCGATAGCTGCCATGCGATAGGACCGTTACAAGTCGAGTGATGCTTGTCACTCGCGAGATTAGGTTCTTATGTTGGAATCATAAGATCTTTATAAATGGATTGCTCATGTGGTAAGAGCATGGGATGTGGGCTCCTGCCTAATGGCTTTTGTGGGTTAAGTGTTTGAAAGTACCTTGTCGGGAATGTGACCGGTAAGCCTAGTACCTTAATGAGGCGGTAAGGGATTTTACCGTCACTAATCTTGGGATGCGTCCCACGGCTAGCTACCGGTGGTGCATGTGTGATTCTGGGTGCCTTGCGGGGTATGCCAGATAGCCTGTACCAAAGACTGTGATCTTTTATCCTGAACCGAGGATTTTCGGACCTGGTGGTTGTCCTGCAGTGTGAGGCACCCTACCGTGTGTTTAGGTCTACCTTGCAAGGTTTAAATCAATCGGTTGTCGGCCTCTCACCGTTATCTCGAGACTACTTATCCAACTCGGCCATGATATCTCTAATGATGGAACTCGTGAATATTTATGCTTGATTAATTGAATTGCACAACTTATGCTTGCAATAGCTTGCTCATTTAGAAAAGAGTAATCAACTAGAATCTGAGCTAAAATCTTGAAAGTAAGGACATACTCTTTGTTGCTTTTCAGAAAAGAACCCCACTAGCCAAAAAGCCTTTCATGTCTAGAGTTGGTGATGTAGTTGTCACCGACGAAGACTTCTGAGTATTAGTATACTCAGCCTTGCTTTAATTTGTTGATTTCGGTAATGCTTTTAGTGATGTGTGGCCCGAGAGATCCCGCCCGGCCGGAGTCGAGTGGGTGGAAGACGATGAATGAAGGCATCATGGCAGGCCTCCTGTGATGCTCATCGCACCGCTTAGTTTAATTCATGTTAAACTCGAACTTCGTTCTCATGTCAAGTACTTCGATTTGTAATAATTAATCTCTTCGGGGCAGATTTGGATTTTAATCATGTGTGGTACTCTGGACTCGCCTTCGCGTGAGTTTTAATGCATATTTGTCGATCTTTTGTTGCTATGTAAGTGATTTCACGGCGTTAACCGGCAACTAACGGCAGATGATTCTTTATTATTGCTTAATGACCAAAGTGGATTGGTTTAGGCGATAGTACGGTATTTTCCTGAGCGGGTTGTCACGGTTACAGTTACAGAAGGGTACAGATTATGAAAATTTAATTAGGTAGATCCTAATTAAATATTTGAAACAAGGGACTCTTTGCTTCAAACATAATGGCACAAAATTTTTTAATTGATTCCTACATGTTTGAGATGAAAACCCGGTTACTTCCTATATCATGTCAACAAAATCATTAGTTACTTCTAATCTCATGTTTCATAAATTTAATTACTTTCTATATGTTTAAAACGAAGGCATGGTTACTTCCTGTTTAATGTTAGTAAATATTAGTTACTTCTAATCTCATGAAAACCCGTTAATCCTAGTACCATAATCATATCCCAACTTGTCATGTAAGAATTGATGGCAAATTACTTAGTATGAAATATGAAAAAATAATTAGTTTGAAGCAAGGAGCTCTTTGCTTCCAACATAATGGCATAAAAATTTAAACCATGATGACCACAAAACTCTAGACTACTCGCTAAACAAAGCGACAAGCACCAAGCACCACCAAAATGATGACATACGCAGGCGCAATTCAAATACTTGAAAAGCTACAAATCTCTATGAAAATCAGATTGCAAGGTAAAGTAACCTCACATGTTATCTTAATATATCCTATATGAACCTTAAAGTAGCTACATGCATACTCCAACACCAGCAGGACCTGCTTTGCATCTACATATGTGGTAAGTTACTTTGTAAAGAATACAAATAGAAAATTAGTTACTTCTTATAAGACTGCATATGTGATAAAAGTTACTTCCTATGGTCAGTTAAACTATAGTTAGTCACTTTCTACAATATTCAGACTGAAATCTTGTTAGTTCTTGTTAGATGAAGCTGTTCATACAATGAAATTAATCAAGAGAAGAGGTTCTGATCTACCTCAATAGAGAACTGTAGCTCTGCAGTATCACATAATGTTGACCTGTACTCCACCTAAACACAAAAGGAAATGTTAACCAAGATTAACTACAAGTGTTATAACCTATTAGTATTGAATGCTAGACACTACCTTAGATCCACACTTCAGTGCAATCCCCTCTAATATGACAGCAGGGGTCCCTGCATATTGTGCAAAGTGTCTTCCTGATTCTAACTGGTTGTTTCTCTGGTTTGAGGGAGCATGCCAAGCTGATAGCTCCTCACCTTCATGGCATAAACGAAGTTAAGCATGTTCCATCCTAAAATAACTTCATATTTATAGCAAGATATGCTTGACAAAAGTGGAATTTTTGGTCTATCGAATTACTAGCTTACCTAATTATGCCAGCATTAGTGGGACCCTATTTCAAATAACTAATTACTCAACATTAATGCAGCAACTCATCACAAAATCATTAGCATATTACTGGTCGTATCTAGCTGCACGATCATTACAATTGCTATAAGAATGCGCTTTCAGCTACAAATAGGGATGCAAGTGGGTACCCAATGGTGTTTTTTGGGTCAGCTGATTAATTACGATAGCATGCCACTCTAGTTTATTTCCTCCTCAAAATTAATTTCGTGGAATGTCATCTTAGTTCATTTTATCAATTTTTGGGTCGATTCAATGACCCATTACATTTCCAACTTGCATCCCTAGCTACAAATAGGCCTTGATTACCTATAGTGCTGCTCTATAGGAAATCAAGGCTTTAAGATGCCCAAAGGTTCAGTGAGCGAATTCAAGTGTTGAACAGACAACAATATATAGGCAGATGTAAAAATAGAGGTACAATGGGAAGTACGAGATGCGCTCAGTATTTCAATAGCATGCAGTGGCAGTGATGACAGGTAAAAGAATATGGGAAAAAATACCATACTGCTGCATGTTTCAGAATATGAATAATCATCACATTAGTAGAGAAATAAGCCCAAAATGATCGACCTAATAGTTAAATCAATTAGACAACTGCTGCTGACCAACCTCGTACCTAAAATCTCTTCACTAGCATAGGCGTAGTAACAGAAGACGGAGGAGGGCACGAAAAACGCCCCTCAACATTTAACAGTAAAAGACAAAGGGTGTGGGATGTAAATTGATAAAACATACCAGAAAAAGATCTGTATTTTGGAGGTCCATGGTTCTGAAGTATGTGGTGATCATCAACATGAGGTAGCTGCATCAAGCAAATGTTGTCAGTAAATGCATGGCTGCTTAGCAAACCCTAATTCTAAAAAAAATCAAATCGCCTACCTGAGAGGGAAACCTCTGATTCTGATAGCTAAATCTATCAGAGGGCACAGGATTGTCCCCGCCATGAAAGAATGAAGGATGAGGTGGTTGCTTTTTTCTCGTAGAGCAGCGAATCAGATTCCACAGTGAAACCTGCTGGACCTATATTCAGATTACTTGGATTCATACCATCTTCTGCCGGAAACCAGTTCCCATGAGGTTGCACTGGTGGAACTGGGACTTGCACTGGTGCTATTGCTGGAAGTGGAGGTGTAGCATCTCTTGTGTCTTGACCATGCTGTAATATGAGAAGACCCTGGGTCGGCGGCGAGGTGGAGGGTGACGACCCTGGCGCACATGAGGTGGGCGGTGCCCGCCAACCCACCGGGCGGCAGGTGAGGAGTAGGCCGATGGCACAAAGAGGGCCTCGCCGCCGCCGAGAAGGTCGTCGTCGTCGCCGAGGTCACGGAGGGTCGGCATGGCCCGAAGGAATGAGGCGCACGACGCCGGCGCCGGGGAAGCTCCGGGCAGGGGCAGGGGCCGGTGGGGGTGGGAGCCCGATCTCCCTGCGTGCTTCACGAGAAGAGCTGAGGCGGGGATGGATGGAGAACCCGTGCTGCGGAGGTCGCAGATCGGGGGGCGGATGGGGCAAAGACCGCCGGCGTCGGGAGATCAGGCGGCGGCGGCGGCAGGGAAACGGGCGCCTCCTTCGCCGAGAGTGACGCTGAGGGGTACGCGCTTCGCCTTTGTTTATTGCTGCTCTCACGAGAATTCGTTGGATGTTGGGCTGGGCTACACGTTGCGGGAAAAAATTCTGATTCGTTGGAGAATTTTCTAGGCGGAGAGCGTGCTCACGTTGGATCAAAGACGAACGACGATGGAGAGGGCTCTCGCGGTAAGCTTAAATGGAGAGCCCTCTCCCAGTAGCTTTCGCGTTTTTTTTCGAATACGAATGAGAGTTTGGGAATCTCGCTGTGATGGAATTATTTTTAGTGCATACTGTAACCCAAAACATTGTAACATAAACTTGAGAAACAAAAATTACATTTATCCTCTTGTAGAAGATAACAAACTGCTAACCAAATATCCTGTTTAAAGTAGCAGCTAATCGGACTCCACCCTGCGCTAGCCTCAAGTTGACGACCGGCAGCCTGCTGGAGAAGTAGGCATCTGCAGTGCACCACGGAGGCAAGGACACAATTAGCAATCTAGACACTCTTACCCCTTGAACAATTGTCTTAAAAGAATTTCAATCAGACGATGGCAGCATTCTTAGTACCTTCCAGGGTCGAGTCTTGATCCACACCCTTGTATGCCCAGTCACACGCTGCAGTGATGCTCTCAGATGCATATCTGCAGCATTTACAACCAGAAACCCAGTCATAACTCGAGTATTAATTATACGTTACAGAAGGATGACAGTTATTGAATTAATCAGTGAAGATATCAAGCTGTTTTTTGAAACGATTTTCTTTTTTTTTAAAAATGAGATATCAAGCTGTTTCGACCGAGTACAAGGCCTAAGCAAAATTCTGAATGTGAAGCAAGGATACATACATGTCCGGGCATGCAGTCTGGTTCTTGCCGCATTCTTCCCAGCTAGGCACTTGCTCCGACCACTCTCCCTGCAGCATGGATAGAGGTCTCAGTGATCCAATCACTTGGCAGATGTAAAAAGGACAAGACTTAATCCTAGTTCCACACCGTAATGTTTTTCGTCAGCGTGTCAATGTAACCCGCCACACCGTCGCCGTAGAAGTCATCCACGGCCGTTTGGATGATGTTGGCGTCCCAAACCTGACAAAATGGTGCAGAAAACAAGTTACATCTCTGAAGAATTCTTCAGAGTCATGGTAGTGTTCGATTAGCATGAACAGTAGGCTTACATGGTGCAGGACAGTCTTCCTTCTGTACCAGTGGACGTCGATGGTGTTCCCTCCTCTGTCAGAGGTAAACCCCACATGAAGTGGCTGTAAAATACAGTAGCAGTTGAGTGTTCCAATCGATAAATAGCCTGAGTGATAAACTGCAGTGAATATAACAAGGAGAGCAGAGCATAGTTGTATTGTTTGTAGAATTGTAGTTTGTACCTGGTGTATGTCTCCTATGAAGTGTGAAAGGAACAGGAGCGCTTGCGTCAGGTTATCTGAACTCAATAGAAAGTTCGTTTTTTTAATCTCTGTCATAAAACTACGCAACAACTGAAATTGTCAAGAAGATTGCAGGATTCGAACATTAACATCAGTACATTACATTGGGTAGCAGAAGATTTCCCGTATGTGAGGAGCTGCGAGGTGTAGTTGTTGATGGCGCCAGCGACGCACCGGCCCTTGACGCCGTCCACGTCCTTGCAGTCCCCTGAAGAAACGGGGAAGAGAGAACGACGCGACGCAGGATTGAATCAGATTTGGTGACGTTATGCGTGCGCGTCAGTTTCAGAGTTTCAGAAACTGGGAATAATGAGCGGCGTGCTTGGTTGTGCTTACTGTCGTAGCTGTAGTTGCAGAGGCCGTCGGGGGTGTCGATGTAGTGGAGCGGCGACGACCAGTGGTACCGGAACCTGACGTTGTCGGCCCAGGAGCAGAGGCTGCTCAGGTTGTTGCCGGCGTAGGACGGCAGCAGGTCCTTCACCGCCGCCGCCGCCGCGTCGCTCAGACGGCCCTGGACACAGCATTATTGCCGGCGACAGGTTTCAGAAGAATGCAGAATGGATTCGCAGGCTTGGGAGTAAATAAAGAAAAAAAAAGCACGCGTACCTGTGCGATCTGGCAGACCATGAGATGGCCGTCGACTCCCCAGCCGTGCGACGGAGCCGGCATCGCCGCAGCCAGGAGGAGCAGCAGCAGTAGCGGAAGCGTCGCGGTCGCCTCCATCCTGGGCCAGGAACGAAGTGCGGGGCGAAGGTGGAGAGGAAGGCGAAGATGGACACACACAAGGTGAGGGTGAGGGATCGATCTGGGCAGCAGAGCGGCAGTTTCAAACGGGAATGCCATGAGTGCTGGATGGAGATACGGCACAAATTAATGTCGGATATCCCCTGTCGGATTGCGGGCGATGAACGCTCATCGGCACATCGCGCTCACACCTCGTCCCGTTGAAATCTGGTGCAGACCGTGTTCAGACTGCTCTCCACTTCTAGCCGGCATTAAAGAACCGGAGCTGCACGCCGCCGCTGCCGGCCTCCTGCATGGCTGCATCCATGGGAGCGTTTCCTCTTTATTCCCTCCCAGCCTGTGCAATGTGAGCGTTCACACTCCGGAAACTTTTTGAGAAAAAAAAAGGAAAGAAAAAGGAACGCTGGGCCTGAATCCGCATGACGCCATTCGGCTTTCTTCATCGGGGCCGGGCTCAAAGTCCACGTACGACGTTTCTTCCGCCCAAAAAAATTTTCTTGACCGGCCACAAATCCAGCCCAACTACTCCATCCTTTCCACGAAGAAGAAAAGGACACAACAGCTGCCGCCTGGAGTCAGAGGTAACGCAAACAGAGGAGGTACGCAGGAGAGCGCCGAGAGCAGGCAGAGGGGGAGAGATGGCGCCCCCACCCCGCCAACGGGCGCTGCTCCTGTTCCTGCTCGTCGTACTCTTCCTCCTCCTCCTCTCCCCTCCCCGTGCCGACGCCTGGGGCAAGGAGGGCCACATCATGGTCTGCAAGATCGCCGAGGTCGCGCCCGATTCCACACCCCAGGGATACCCAGATCGAACGGTAGCGCAGAGCAGAGTTGCTTTGCTCGTTCCCGAATTCTGATGGGGGTGCCTCTCCCGTGGCGTGCAGAAGTACCTGTCGGAGAAGACCGCGGCGGCGGTGCAGGCGCTGCTGCCGGAGTCGGCGGGCGGGGAGCTGTCGACGGTGTGCCCGTGGGCGGACGAGGTGCGCTGGCACTACCATTGGTCCAGCCCGCTCCACTACGCCAACACCCCGCAAGCCTGCAACTTCAAGTACCATCGTATGTCCCCTTCCCCTGCTCCGCTCCCCTTCCATCTTCCCCCCAGCTTCGTGCTCATTGTAAACGGATCAAGGTTTCATTGCGATCCATTAATTGATCCAAGACCCTTCACAAGCCAGAAGCCCAGAAAAGTTTAGTGACTTACCCGTCACAGAAGCGAGCGTTGTTTTTTTAAAAAAAAAGTTAGGGCCCATTCAGCTAAAGTGCTGTAAGAGGGGCCACCAGTTTAGTTGCGTGATCTTTTTTATGGTTTGTTCATTTTTGAACGAGATACGTAAGGCCAAACAGAAAATACCGAATAATGCATTCTCTGTTCGAAAATAGGAGGCATAAAAGTGCGATGATGTGTCAATGCAATTCAGTATCTCCACGAGCAAAGCTAAGCAGTATCTAGTGTTATGGAGCCAGGCGTAGTTCCAGGGCATAATTTAGCCAAGTAGTTGTGCTTTTCTAATAAGACTGCAAGTTGCTAGTGCCAGATAAAAATCTCACGGATGTAGGACAGCTGTTGGATTAACTGACGGAGGATATTACATGTCTGTTTCTTTAATGAAGGAACTATAACTTCAAACTTAGAGAGCAAACTCCCATGTGATTTTGAATTTCCTTAGATTCTTAGAAAAGGTTGGCCAAATGTTTCAGGGCATATCCATCGTAGCATTTTTCCACTTATATTGGTCGCTTGCCTTGTCCTTGTGAGCAATGTGAGGTTCGCTAATGGAGATCGCCCGTGGGAGAATTTGAGTTAAAATTGGTGATTTATGATGGAGATGCCGCGCATGTCCATTCTAAACCTGTACCTTGCCGATTGGAGCTGAGGCATCTTCATGCTCCGTGGCCAACCAAAAAACTCTTGCTTCTTGGAGAGGACAGGGGGTTGAGTGAAGATGCAGATCTCTAAGATGCTTTTGCTTCACGCATCACCACATGCCCGGCCACATTGTCAAGCCCATATCTTTTTTCAGAACAGCCGCTTTCATCATAAATAACACTACTTTTGGTACCAATCTTAACCCCTCTCAAATTATTCTAAAAAAACTCTCAAATTCCCTCTTCTTGCCTGGTAGAGGCGTAGAGCCAGTGAAACGCATAGATTCGGTGGGAAAATAATTTAAAAACAAAATAAAAAGGGGGTGAACTAATAATTGCACGTGGACAAGTGAGACAGCGAGACAGTTGTGTTTGTTCGTCCCGGTTCAGAACAGGATATTGTTCGTGCCCTGATATCTTTGGCCCACGTTCTTACGGGACCAGGATCCAGAAATGTGACCACCTGCGAGCACGTCGCTGGCAACCGGCAGCCACATGTGCACGCATAATCTCTTGTTAGTCTTGTTATAGTTGGATACGCTACATGTGATGCTAATCCGATTGGCAGTGCAAGAGCATCCTCGCTGAACGGCTGAATCGCATGTTTTAGCAAGTAATTATCTGATACTCGAGGTAATATTCTTGTGGCAAATCAAAGAGACGTATCTGGCAACCAAGAAACTTAACCAGACAGTGACAGACTGACGGAGATGTCGAAAAGATCCAAGTGCGAGGTTAAAGAGACAACCGAAGGTGCGAAGCAGCGTCAAGCATGTACTAATGCGGTTAAATGTACCTTTCAGGTGATTGCCACAATTCTCGCGGCGAGAAAGGGATGTGCGTCGTCCATCAACAACTACACCGAACAGCTCTACAGCTATGGCCAGAAAACTTCGTGTAAGTGTGTACCGAGAGCTATTTTTAAGCTCGTGTCAAAACCCTGTCTAATCTAGCAGGCTGAAGAGAACTGGCTCTGATTCCTGAACGTTCATACGCACTATCAGATAACCTGACAGAGAGCCTGATGTTCCTGGCGCACTTTGTCGGCGACGTGCACCAGCCGCTCCATGTTGGTTATGAGGAAGACGAAGGTGGGAACACGATCGTCGTGCACTGGTACCGGAGGAAAACAAACCTGCACCACGTCTGTTCTTTCACCTTTCATAGAAATTAAATTACCTACATTCATATTTACTTGCTAGATATTCAGTTACAGTCAAAACCTTTGTGTTTTGCTAGGTGTGGGATGTCAGCATCATAGACACGGCAATCAAGGATTTCTACAACAAAAGCATGGAGACCATGGTAGAGGCTCTCAAGATGAACCTTACAGTGAGTATACTATAACACTTTTGTGCCCATATCTTGGTTTCTTTTCATGGATATGCTTTTCCAGTTTCTAAAGGCTGTAAGTTGTAGGGTGGATGGTCTGATGACATTAAACATTGGGAAATTTGCAAGAACAAATTGGCAACCTGCGCAAACGAGTAGGGACTGAATTCAGAAATTCCCAATATGATCATGAGTATGACAGTTATAGACAGGAACTGACATTATGACCAAATTATGCAGCTATGCGATTGAGAGCATTCATTATTCCTGCAACTATGCATATAAGGATGTGGAGCAAGACATTACTCTAGGAGGTAAGCAACATATATACATCACACACTGATATGAAGAAAAAAACACACTGACATCTCAGTGTTTATGTTTGGTAACAATACTTAGAAATTCTGCATTCTGGTTTGCAGATGATTATTTCTTCACTCGATATCCGGTTGTGGAGAAGAGGCTAGCACAGGCTGGCATCAGATTGGCGTTGATACTTAATCGGATATTTGATGGGGATAAAGCAGATGATAGACCATTACAAGTACAGTAATAGTTATAATCAGTAGAATTATAGGGTTGATTATCCTCTGTTGCTGCTATGGCAAGGATTGGTCCATTACTACTTTAGTAAATTAGCATGAACGATAAGTAAGCACATCATCCAGAGAAGTAATACATTTGTATCTGCATTTGTAATTATGAACCTTATTTTATGCATTATTACTTTATACAGGCAGGCATTGCCCTTCTGTTGTTCTCTCAAAGTTAAGTGCAGTAGCTTTTCAAAAAAATAGGATTGCAGTTCAATAATATAATTCCTTTTCAGGTCATTTCCTGGCTTATTGGTGTCTTAATTTTTTGGCTCTCAGATCACATGAATTTAACACAGTATGTAATCACTAATCAGTAGCTATTGAGAAAGTATAGACTATCACCAGGAAAAAAATCATGATCTGCTAGGAGGCCCTGACAATAAGTAAATTCAGTTGGCGATAATTGCTATGAGTCTGTATATGAAAAGAATCGGCACTGAATCAATTTTATTGATAATCAAATCACAAAATCCACCAGCTAAACAATGGAATCCTACATACAAGCACCCAATTCCAATCATCAATGTGAGCGGCCAGCTGCCCCTGCCAGTACCTTGGTAGCCACATGAACCATGATCCCAACTGGGCAGAAGAGCAGGCAGAGCGAGACCGAGTGCCTGGTCTCGATGTTGTTCTTGAGGCCATCATGGTACACCTGCCTGCATTACAAACATAGAACACACAGATGTTAACAAGTTCTTCAGCATTTCGCTATGGCATATGATTCAGTTGTGTGCCTGACCTTGCCGCAAAGAGGTCGACAGCGAGGAGGTGAATCCACGCAGAGGCGACAGTCATCTCACTCGCGAACATCCTGACTATGCCTGGCAACTGCAGAATCAATAAGCCGAAATAGTCTAAGAAGCAGAACATTTAGACAATTCTGTAATTCTTTCTTCAGTGATGCTGTTGTAGCAGTGGTAGTTACCTCAGGGAGCCAGTACTTGCTTGCAAACATGGCAGGGTGTCTGGTGTCCATGACAGGTAGAGAAGGTATGCGTAGAGGAGGCCGAGCGCGACGTATGGGGCGCTGCTTTCCACGGTACGTTTGGTCTGTGCGCGCAAAAAAGGAGGGAGATGAGGTGAGACTCGTGAGAGTGAGAATGGAGGCCGGCCATGGCGTTTGCTGTTAACTTCGGAAGGTCGATGGTGACTTACTATGTTGGCGTTGGGGGCGACGACCATGAGGGTGTAGAAGGGGAGGACGGCAACGGTGCCCCAGGTGAAGGCGGCGCTGGCAATCTGGGACGTCGTCATCACTGTTGTTGGGAAAGGGAACAATTCATTTCACCCAGGGCAATTCAAGCAAACAATTCCGGGCTTTTAAGCTCGCGTTAGCAAAATCGAAATGTTAAAGTCGAACGAAGCGAGGGGAGAGAAAAAAATGCGTACACGCGCGAGGTCGGAACAGCGGCGGCGCTCTGCCGGTGCCGCGGCGCCGGGCGCCGACACGAGGGGACGCCGCGGCGAGCTCGGGCAGCAGGGGGCGCGACCACGAGCACGCAGCGGCGGTCGACGAATAGAGCAGCGCGGCGGGCGCGCGCGGGCCACGCGCCTCCGGCCGCGGCCGCAGCGCCAGCGCCAGCGGGAGGCTGACCTGCAGCGAAACCAGAGAGGCCGAGCGATTTCAACCAATTGCTTGCACACCCCGGATGGGCACGGTAAAACAGGCGAATTCGGTCATGAGTCCGGCGACGTACCCGTGTGCCGGAGGTGAGCGCGAGGGCGGACGGGGACGCGCAGGAGGGCGCCATGTCGTCTCTGGAGGAAGCCGAAGAGGAGCGGGCGCGGAAGAGGACAGGTGGGGGAGGTGCTGCTGAGCTGCCATTCGAGCCGGGTTGTGGTGGAGTGGCCTTTGTAGTTGTAGCTTGTCTGCGACAGTGCCGAGCACACTCAGGCGACCGGGGCTCGGCGTGCAGGGCAGCAGCACTCATCTGCTAGGCCACTCGCGCGGGCTGCCTTGCCATCCATGCTGGGCGGCGCGGTGGAGGGGGCCCGCCGGAGGTCGGCCGGGCGGTGGCGGTCGACGCGTGGGGCGGGCGCACCGGCCGCACCAACCCAGCATCGTGCTGGCGCTGACTCCATTGCATCACCAGTCATTCAGTCAAGCAGAGGCAAGACGGGGGCTACCCCCTGCCCCCTGTCCGATCTCCGTCCCCGTCCGGCCGGCCGTCCCTGGCCGCCGGCGTCTCGACACGTCGCTGCCCAGTGTTGTATGATTTTCCACACGGAAAGAATGTCTGGGTTCATGGTATCTGAACCCAAACTCTTTGTCCGTATGGTCATTCTACTTTTAATAACCAAAAACCAAAAATCCAGAGCTATTCACGGTTCACTGGCCTCAAGCAATGGGAGATTACGGGCAAATCCGTGATATTTAGTACAGTTTCTGAAAAAAAAATTGCAGATAAACAGTCATCCATACTCGACCAACAGGTACATAGCCCATAAACAGATCCTTAAGTTTCAGCCAAATTCATCAAGGCCCCAGAAATTCACCAGTCTTATATTCGTCCAAACAACATCTGGCTGATCCATCCAACATCACACCTGCCAAAATTGAGATCTTGGGCAAAACGAACACGGACGCGGGCACATCATGCACACAATTTAACCCGATATCAACGCCAACAAATATATTTAGCCGGACAGCACATAGCACACGGAATACGATTCAAGATTCTACATTTTAAAAGCAAAACTGTTTGCCATCATCATCTCAGATGCAGAACGAGAAAAGCAAAAGTGTTAGTCCTCTGGTTGAGCCCATTTGACCGAACCTTCTTCGCACTCATCAGTCTACCGATTACCCCAACTCTCTGCAAAGTCGACTGCATCTCCTCCCAGGCTCTGATGCTGTTGGGAGGAGATGCAAAAAACAGGCAACTCGCGAAACTATATCCCCTTTTGATTCTAGCATCTATCCCCTCTTATTATGTCACACCTTCTAAGCTCTCTTCACTGCTGAGCGAGCCATCCCATTTGGACGGCTTGTATAACTTTGATGGACGTCTGGACGGGTATGTTTAGATCGACAGGTGCGCCGAGACCATCGCCTGGAGCTTCTCCAACTCAGCCTGGAGGTCCATGTCAGGAGATAGCATGAAACCAGCAGCGACAGCAAGAGCAATCACCACCAGACTGCTCTTCAGGCAGGTGGCACCACGCGTCAACCTTCCAAGGATCACCTTGCAGTGCTTGTCTGCTTCTTTGATAGATGCTTGCTTTCCAGTATCTGTTGCTGTCTCTAGCAACGCCTCATTCTGCAATAGCAACAATTGAACAAATTATAACACATCAATATCTAGAAATACACTGAGCATTACAGTTAATAATATGATTTGCCTACAATTAATAATATGATTTGCCTCAGTCACACTAAACTTGGCTTCGCATAAGGTTCAGAGTGGAAAGTGCAGAATATGCATCTCATTCATCATAAAGCATTTAGGTACTTCACGAAGTGGATTAAACTAAACATTCATCAAACTATTCCTGAAGTTTCAGATTTCAGTGAACAACACAAAGTTGCACACAAAGCAAAATTTGGATAAAAAACATCTAAACTGTACAAGGTTTGGTCGAATGAAGCAACTTATAAAATCATCATTTGGCTTACCTTAGCCTTCAAGTTCTTCACAGTTGCCTTAAGAACTTCAACATTGAGCTTAGGAGACACATCCTTCCAATCAATCACAATCTTGCTAAGGACAGCAACACTGGCTTCAATATTTTCAGGATAAATTCTTTCCTGAAAATCAAGATTATTCAGTCACAAATTTCTTGCATGGGATAACAATACAAGACCAAATAGAAAAAGACTACTCACCCACTGCTTGTAGGACTCTGTATTTTGAGTCAAGCACCAAACAAATACATCGACAGCCTCCCTGGTGAGATCTGCATTATCTGAATATGTCATAACCAAAGGCTAATTAGATGTCTATCAAAGCAAGGAAAACAACTTATATGTTGCAAAGCATGTTAATAAAACAATGTCACTTACTATCTTGTATCGCCTTTGCACACAAAGGCAAAAGCTGTTGTGATGCTTGTTTCACAGTTTTAGAGCCAGGAGGACCAGCAAGAGCCAACTCCTTGATTGTTGGGTAGGCCGCTTCAAATCTTTCTGTAGCCTACAAGATTGCTTTAGATGGTTAGAACATGGCCCGTTCGAAAGTTTAGTAAAAAGAAGCGTAAATAAGAGAACAAACCTTGACCCGAGCACTAGAAACAGGAAATGTGGCTCTCATGAATAAATCAAATGAAACAGGGGGAACCAGGCGCTCCCCCTTTCTAACAGCTCCATTCAATAAGATTGATCGAGCTTTGGGGACAGACAAAATTCTACACAAATAATGTGGAGTGTTAGAATCACAAATATTTCTGAAGTGTGTTAAGATATAGTAAGAATGTGCACTATTACAGATGACATAATAACAGCACAACATAATTAATCAGATTTACATCAAGCAATACCTTTCAAGCAACTGCAAAACCAAATCCCTTGCCTGGGGATTACCACTAGACTTCGCACATAATGTGGGAAATAGGGAATGAGCCCAGCAAAACATGCCAGTCACTAGGTCACCTTGAGAAGCCTATTGTATATCAGAAAAGAATGGTGCAACGAGATTACAAAATGGTATAATATACAGCAGTGTACGTAACTAACATAACTGGTACCAGGCAAAAGAATACCTGAGCTATAACCCAGACAATGATGGGAAGCTTTTCCAGTCCAAGATATTTGTTGTTTCCCATTATCTTTGGCATAATGTTTACTAGTACCTCAGGTTTTCTTTTTAAAGTCATGGCAAGAACAACGAAGATTGCAACCTGTCGACAGTAACATTCAGTAAAAAAAATATGCATTGTTACAAACGAAAGGCCAATAATTTAATTTGGTAAGTGTTTTGTCAAAATACAAGAACAAGTTAAGATTTATCAAATAACATATATGACTGATGCATCTTGGAAATTATTACAACAAACATTTGATTCTACTCATGATTCATGAAAAACTCATGATTCATGAACATCTTGCAGAAAGCAAAAAATATTAAGGGGGAAGATACTGCATAATGGAGAATCAAACTTCATATCAATAATTCAAAAAACACAAGTCGTGAATGTATATAACGCAAAAAATTCAGGATAAGAAGATGAAGCAAAGCATTGAAGCAGTTCTAGTGATCAAATACCTATGGTAGCATCAAGTTATTTACACATAGAAAAAGGAGGTCTAAAAATAACCTCAGCGGGCTATTTGTAACTGTCAATACACCTCAGAAACCTGATCTGCGTGCCACCACAAAGCATATATTCGTAGCTATCAAATTCTAGAAATGCACGAGCACAATACATTACTGCTGGATCCCAAGGGAACCAGTTCTATGATTAAAACAAACAGCATGCCATGTCCATCTTTCCATTTTCTTAGCTTAAGTTGCAGATAAATAAAGTTAATTAAACCAGATGTACATCCCATCTTTCCACCCAAGATGCTAAGAATAATGTAGTATACTCATGTAAAACAAAGAGTGCAATTCTAACTAGAATATTATTTACACTAAGTCGCATCTACTACCTCGCATAATAACAGTTAAAGTTGTCATGGGATTATCATTACCTGAGCCCTTGGAGACTGTTGGACAACCTTCTTTGAACCCTTAGTTCCTGCTGCTGGGCCTGACAATTCAGACATGATGCTATCTATACACCACGAAACAAAGTCTCCCAGGGCATCAGAAGATCTTTGACTGATCCAATCACCAGCTGTTTTGATGACTGGGTCAGGAATATGGCACAATGGGATCTGCTCGATACAGCAACTAGTTAGGTGCGTAACCAAAATAAACAAGAAATCAAAGGCAATATCATGTTTAAATATCCTTTCAGTGTAAGGCACAAATACAAGGCAGTGTCCGCTACCTACCACACATAGTAACAAATCAATGTGATCTATGAAAGACAATAACTCAACCTAATATGAAGCATGTATGAATACTAGCAAGTTAAATGACCTGATCCAGCTGTATACTGAGGTACAATTAATTACACATCCCAACACACCCAAAATTGGAGTGATCAAAGCTGAAATTCTTGACATGCACACTACGATCATCACGTTGATGGCCAATCAGCACTCAACCACACATTATCAGGGTGCCTACCTGCATACGGCCACCATGCAGGGAACAGACCCGTGACTGTAAATAGTCTAGGGGCTTTGGTTACTTCTTATGGTAGGCCATCTCAGTTCGTTAATGATACGGAGATTACGACAAAAGTACCATAACCGTTTCCTAAACCAAAGGTCCTCCTCGATACATGGAATTTCTAAATTTTGGCGAAAACATAATTTCCAAATACATCAATACCTACTGCTACACAAAGGCAACCTATAGCGAAAGCATAATAACCATCCTACAGACGGCAATGGCATCACATGCATACACAGATTGCAGAATCTCTAGGGAAATGATAACTCACATCAACCATCTTGGACACGGGAGATTCCTTGAACATCTTTGCCCATGGGAACTGGGCTGCGCTTACAGTTACAAATGCCCGGCCAAAGTAATCCGCAAACCTCATGAGTTGAATGTCCTGTTGATTCTCGTACGATCCCTGCCACGCAGAACAAATGATCAGAATCTGTGTACATAAAAAAAAAAGAAGAAGGTTCCAACCTTTTGCAGGATCTAATCCTTGAGCCAGAACCCAAAGCTCCCACCGAGATCCCAACTTTACACTAAGATCCGACTTTCTGTAAAACTTGTTTTCACTATAGTAGCTAGACAGAATTTTGAATCGCGTTGATCCGAAAACCCGCCGGACCTAGCGTTCGGTCGGAATTCCATCAAACCCCCGCGAGATCCAACCGCTAAACCCTACCCAGATCCGACCCCTAGCAAACGGACAAAACCTTGATCCGTACCGTCCCACCCGAGATCTGACCGCAATTCGACGGGGGGGGCAGAGCGTTACCGAGATCTCGATGAGGTGCGCGGCGAGGCTCTCGGCGTCGATCAGGGCGGCGGCCTCGGCGATCGTCACCTTGGGCTTCTTCACCTTCGGCTTCTTGGGCTTCTTCGGCTCCCCCTCCCGGCGCGGCGCGGCGGCCTCGTCCGAGTCCTCGTCGTCGGATTCGGCGGCGAACCCCGTGGCCGCGGCGATCCGCACGTCGTCGAGGTCGGCCGCCCTGGAGGCCTGCTGCTGCAGCAGCGCGCGGTGGCGCTCCTGGGAGCGCTTCTCGACGGCGTCGAAGACCCCGGCCTTGCCGCCGAGCGCCAGATCGGGCGCCGCAGCGCGGGGCGGCGGCTGCGCCTGCTTGCGGTTGCGCTTGGGGTAGGACACCGTCTGCCAGCCGTGCGACGGGTCGGAGGAGGCGGCCGCCGCCATCGAGGAGGACCCCGCGACGTAGTCCATCGCCATAGGCCGGCACGCGCGCGGAGGAGGGGCGAGGGCGGCGGGGAGCGGATCAGGACAGGGTCGTCGTCTCCTGATCTCCGAGCAGAGGAAGGAAGAGTCTGGCTGTGGCAGGGGTGAGAGAGACCGTGAGAGAGGAGGTGGAGGAGGACGCGCAGGCGAGGCGGATTTTATTGCGCCCGGCGAGCCGAGGTGCCGCGTGCGTCGCGTGCACTCACCAGTCACCACACCACCTCCTCCTTGCCAGGTCTCAGGTCTCCGCGCTCCCCGCTCCCCGCTCCCTGGTTTTTTTTTTCCGTTTTCTCGCTTACTAGTACTACTCTTCTGGAACTGGTTGCCAATTTTTTTCAACTTTTTTCCTCCTGGGGTAGTGCAGCTTTTGGATGAATCGTGTTGGTTTTGGAACTTTGGTGACGGAGATATGAGCTGGATATGGATATGGTTCCGGCACGTACAAATTGTGTCGAAAAGGCTGCCGGCTCGTTTACGGTGGGCATCTGTGACGATGTCATCACTGACTTGGTGTGTCCTTGGCAAACCCTTTTTCATTGGAAAAGAAAAAAAACGTGACGGATATGTACACGTGTGCTTGATACTACTCGCGTTGACTTCAAAATAAATACAAATCGAATTGAGGGTGAAATGACCAAAATACCCTCTTTTTATGAAAATATCTTTTTAAAAAGTTTGATTAAAAATTAAAATTAATTGACTTTTATTTATTTTAGTACTACTTTGTAGTACGTGTAAACAAGTGATTTACCGGGTAGGAGTGGAATTTTATGAAGGTGGTAGGTGATGTGATGAGATGAGACGACGACGCTGCGATCTTACTCGATCCGTACTGATATGTGGCTGTACATGGGGTGATGGGGGGTGAAGCCACGCCCACCGTGGAGGACGGCCACGTGCACCACCGCATTTCTACGCTGCCAATCGATCTGGATGTGTGTATACGCGTGATGAGGACGCGATGGGATCCTGCCAAAGCCGTGGCTAATCTCTTGATCTGCATCCGAACCGTGGGAGGGAGCGGATTCTTTCGGCTAATGAATGGGTGATCTTTCCGTCCAGAAGCAATTCAGAATCTTCATGGAAATGGATTCGATGAACAATGCTTTTGGAAAATGTTTAACAAACTCCTACTGTGAGGGTGGATAAGGGTAAAAGTCTATAATGCCCTTCCTTTTTTTTCCCCTTCTTTTTCTCCTCTTTTCTTTTTCATTTTCCCCTTCTCTCTTTCTCCTCTTTCTTTTCTTTTCCCTTCTCTTCTCTCATTTTCTTTTCTCCTTCTCCCTTTCTCTCCCCGCTCCTTTCCTTCTTCCTTTCTCCCCTTCTCTCGCCGCCTCCTTCTCCTTCCGCCGCTCCTTCTCCTCCACCGCTGCCCGCCTCGACTCCATGCGCTACCGATCCTTCTCCTCGTGCCTCCCTTCTCCTCAGCTCGGCTCCTCCGGTAGCGAGGAGCTGGCGAGGCGGCGTGCGCGGTGGCGCGGTGGCCGCATCGGCTGCCGGATCAACCCAGCCGGCCGGATCGAGCAACGGATCGACCCACCGCCGCCGGATCGAGACCGCCGGCGCCACAGCCGGATCGACCTCCACGCGGGATCGACCCACCGTCGGATGGAGCCTACCGCATGCGCCGCCAGATCGGATCGGCCGGGCCATCGGACGGACCGCCGCCCGCGGACGCCCAACCACGCCTCGCTTCCGCCTCCTCCGGCGGCGGCGGAGGGGCGGAGCGCGAGGAGCCGGTTTTTCAGCCCGACCTCCCGCCCCAGTCGGCCTTCCCGAGGCGCTCCTCTGACGGAGCCGTTTTTTTCACCCCTTTGGCACGGCTCCGCCCAAAACAGCTCCGGGAGCCGCTGGCGGAGCCGTGCCAAACGCACCCTCAATGTCAGCCCACATGCCGTGCCACGGCCAGCCGCCAGTGACCGTGAGATCACTGTGCCCGCCGTGGAACAAGCAAGTACGACCATGCAGCTGCGATTGCAAACCACGGCATTAAATGGCTGCCGATTTTTAATTTTATATACTCCCAATATCAAATTACGTTTGTTTTTTTACATGCTGTTGTGGGCCCTAAGCCATTTATTTTAATAATTAAAGAATTATAGCTTATTGTTTTAATGCTATGAAGAATAAAAGTGGATAATATCGTAAGGATATTTGAGGAGGTTTTTACTCGACTTGAGAGGTATACAAAACGTACATCGCTTGTGAAGTTGAAAAAGGACACTGGCGAGCCACACGTGCGTGCTCGCTCGCCTCGCCGGGCCGAGGCCGTGGGCGTGTCGAGTGGTGCGGAACGGACGTGATGTGTTGTGGGACACCTTTTGCCGTTGGAGGAATAATCCTCGGAATATTCTCAACGTTTTCTCAATGGTGATATGTTTTCCTTACCCGCGGACATCCAGGTTCGGTGAACCGGCGCCTCCACACAGGTCCTCCTCGGCCTATATAAGGACGCCCCTTACTCCTCCCCATTTGCGCATTCACAACCAGATAGTCCTGTTCAGGAGATCTCTCCCTTCTCCCTCTCTATTTTGTTGCGTTCCCATCGCTTGGACGTAATGTGTTGCGGGACACCTTTTGCCGTTGGAGGAATAATCCTCTGAATATTTTAACAGTTTTCTCAACGGTGATATGTTTTCCTTACCCGCAGACATCCAGGTTCGATGAACCGCGCGCCTCCACACAGGTCCTCCTCAGCCTATATAAGGACGCCCTTACTCCTCTCCATTTGCACATTCACAAACAGATACTCCTGTTCAGAAGATCTATCCCTTCTCCCTCTCTGATTTGTTGCGTTCTGCATTCCCATCGCTTGCACCACGACACGCATCAGAGCAGCCTCAACCTCGACGCTTGAAGATCCCGCCGGGATAGCGAGTGATAAAGTTTTCGGAGAGCGTTTGACGCGACTGCTCGCTCTCTGTACGACTACTTCGACTACTTCCTGAAGACCGTCCGAGATCTGCACTGCAAACATCTTCCCGCATCGAACTCGTACGCTACATCGACTGAGGTTCTCCCACGGTTAGCCAAATGATTAACGCAGAGAACAACGGCGCATCAGGTGACTCCGTCACCCGCCCCCGCCTTTGGGTACATCCTAAACTTCTTGTTGTTCATGTTTAATAGTTGTTCAATCATGAACATGTTTATGTGTAATAGTCGTTTAAACATGAACACTCGCACATGGTATCACTCACGATGATTCTTTTGGTAAAATATATATTTAGTTATGAAATTAAAATATGTTGTTTAATCACTTATTATCTAACATACTCCCTCCGGTTTGGTAAATGAAGTAATTTATGACAGCGGCTCAAAAACAACTTTGACTTCTCATTTTTATAAAAATATTTATTAAAAGCTAACATATGTATACTTTTACGAAAATATTTTGCAAGACAAATCTATTTATGTAGTTTTCACATTTCCAAACTCAATGACGTATCCCAATGTATACGTCACGCTAGTAAGATGATGATTTCAGTAAAGAAAATTTCTATTGGTATTAGGATTCTTTTTTGGCAGGTCTCTTGAAATCTAATTAGCATGCATCTTGGAGAACAAAAAGGCTCGCGCTGACATTTTTTGTTTGAAAAGCTTTTTAAACATGTTTATAAAAATATTTTCCTAAAAGCATTTCCAAACGATATATACTGAAAAGTTATCATTAAAAGAAAAATCTTTTTGGAAAAAAGTTCATATAAGTGTGCCATTTATCATGCTGAATCTACCGAAGCCGAGGTTTTGTAAATCAGGATCCATTTTCGGAATTTTTTTAATCATTTTGTAAAATTATACTACCGTTTCGAAATTTGTTAGATTTGACCACCAACCGCCGTGCGCCACGACGTTGCGAGTCCAACCTGTAGTCGGTTAGGCCATGTTAGGCCAACCGTCGGCCACGGCAGTCGCTGAGCTTGAAAACTGCGTTAAAATGATCGAAATAAATAGAAAAAAATTATTTTCAGTGGAGGACCCACTGACCAGCCACAAAGTCGCGGCATTTTTCGCGTAAAATCGCGACGCTACACGCTCTGTGGGGTTGGAACCCCCAACCTCTAGCTTCGCGCGAAGCCTCCCTCGCCACTACACTACACAATCACATGTGTTCATACTCAGTTTCTTTTCTCCTCATATTATACCTAACCGAGTATAAATTGCTTTGTTAAGGCTCTAAACGACATCAAATGAAAAAGTTGTAAACTACAAAGTTTCGTAACTTTTCGAGACACAAAACTTTCATATTTGCAGTTTCTCCAATTGAGGTCGTTTACAAAATTTACAAAACAACCGTCGGGCTCACCGCACATGGTACCTCGCCGCCTCCCGCCCACGGCGGTTATCTTAGCGCGCCGCGGCAGTTAGATCTAACCGCCGTGACCCACGGCGGTCAAATCTGATAAATTTCGAAACGGTCGTATAATTTTGCAAAATGCTTAAAAATATATATATATAAAAATTCCCTTTTTCGAGACAGAGATGGACGAAGATGCAGCCCATTACGATCAGGTGGGCTGCAGTTCGAGAATCGACCACGAACAGGTCACTAACGCCCAGGCATCACCTCCGGCATGCAAGTACCGTAAACCATTTGGAGTAAAATTTGCCGGCGCTGTGCGGCAAAGCTGCGGCAAGCAAGCGTAGTCGATCCATTACCGCACTCCTGGCGCAATCGAAAGCTTTACGGCATCCAACTACCCCTTTCCTCGCACGCAGGATGGAAGAAGCAAGAAGGAGGAGGCCCCGCGGTGAAGGAAGGAGGGTGCGGTGGCGGGCGGCAGACGAGCGGCGCCGAGACGCGGACGACAAGCTTCGCCCGCCTCGATCCTCGATCCGCGGCTCACTGCTCCCCGCCTCCGCCGGCCCGAGGTTCCTCGAGACGGCGCCGCTGGCAGCTCCTCCGAGAGTTCCTCAGGCACGGAGCTCCGCCACTGGCCTCCTCCGATTGACCCTGCCTTACCCCGTGCGGTACCGGAAGGGAGGGAGGAGGCGCCACGGAAGGGGAAGGGAGGAGGTGCTTGCGCCGATGGATAGAAACAGGGAGAGATGGGGAGAGAGACGGAGGCGTAAGATAAGGTTTCGTTTGTTCTTTTTTGCCCCTTGATATTTCTAATAATTATATTTTAGTTCCTAGAACTTCTATTTTCTTTCATTCTAATCCCTAGATTTTATATTCTTGACATTTTAATCCTTGAAGAGGTAACAAATGAATATTTAATCAAAGATGGTAGTTGGAGGTGGATGAATAAAATATATGGTTGTTGAATATAGAGCAACTATATAGAGTAACGAGTGCGTGAGAAGTTGATTTAGAGTAAAGATTCTTGTTGACGTGGCTGGAATATTCCTTTTAGAGCAGATGTATAGAGCAACACGAGTGCGGATGGTCTGAGGGCTCCCCCATGCCAGGGTTCAACTCCTGTGTGTGACACCATTTTTTCTGAAATTTACACTATGGAAATACTTCCCTACAGTTTTGTTAAAAAAATTGTGAATTACACTCTGACGCAGGTGTTGGTGTTATCCTTACCGTCGTTGCTCGTTGCCACCGCAAACGATAGTTACGACTCATGATCTTACTAGGGTAATGACAACGTGATGCATCTGTGAGCCAATTAACAGCGTGATGCATCTGTGAGCCAATTAACAGACGTTTACAGATGGAATCAAGAGTACTAAAAATATAAATACGTATATGGTTAGAGAGCTAATGCTGTATTGAAGAGTCGAACAATTTTAATGATCATGATTTACATTTTTTAAAATACGATGGTCGCCGACGAGTACAATGGTCATTCATGTATTTAACTCATTTAATAAAGAAATATAAACCATTTTAAACATAAATACTCTTAGCTATGAGACAATAAAAATAAAGAGTTTTGTTCAGGTGTTTGATAGTACTAGGTAGTACTTTGTACTGATATTTTTTCACTAGCTAATTTAATTGGATAGTACTATGTAGTATTATTTTAGCGGATGTGTGACTCACATTAATTACAATACCATAAAATTTTCCTAAAAATAAAAAGTGTATTAGAAGGATAATAATTTTGATCAGCAGTTCTGTCTTGCACATCGTTGGAAATCATCTTTACTAACCAGTCTTTTCAGATAACAAAATAGGAAGGAAAATTGTCTGCTTTTCTTTATGACGCTGTTAACAGTGGAGTAGATTAGATTCTTCTTTTTGGTAGAGAAAGTAGATTAGATTCTCATACACAGGAGTACATAAATAATCATTCTCCGTGACCAGCCATCCGTCGGGGAACAGAAGAAGGGAAATTGGACGCCCTGAAAAATGACCCATCCATCCATATCCACATGTTACTCGTGGCCACCAAGAGATCGGGTCCCTTTGCCCGTTCGCCGAGCGCTTTTGGTCTTGGCCTTGACTTTTGCAACCCTTTTCCACCAACCTTCTTCTCCAGGCTTCCCACCCTATAAATCGTCGCGTCATAGCACCCCCAATCCGACAATTCCTGCGCGCATCGGGGAAAAGAGGCGGCTACCGGCGGCAAGCAGGGAGCAAAAGAAGAGCGGCAAATCTAAGGAAGATCAGAGCATCTGAGGGAGAGAGTCGAGAGAGTGAGCGCCGAGCATGGAGAGCCCGATCTCGAGGACTGACCTCAATTGCATCAGCCTGGCAGACCCGGACATCCAGAAATCCGTCGAGCTCCTCAAGCAGGTCCGCGATTCTTTCTTGATTGTCGCAATTTTAGTCAGCAGGTGTCTGGATTGAAGAAAGCTTGGAGCTCTACGTCTACGATCACGGCTAAATCTTTGATATAATGGCTGATTCTTTGCTTTTCGTAAGACAAGGTTAATAGAGCTGTGTTGCTATCACCTGTCAGTCAATATAGTAACTGAAGAATCATTAGTCAACGGTTGCTTTCAATTCGCACTATCTAATTGTGCCTTCAAATCTTCTGGGCCCGAGACCAAGATTCATTAAAGATTGCGTTGACAAGAGTTGCCTGCCATCTTGCAACTTACTTAGGAGTACCTGTTTGGTTTCAACAGAGTTTTTTTTTTTTTTTTTGGCTGAGATGCCTTCCGAGGATTTGATATACTTGGTTCTCTTGGGGTCTCTTATTGTACTTGGATAGTTAATTTGTTTGTAGTGTACATTTTCAATTAGATCCTTGATTGTGCCAAGACGACATCACGCCTCTGTCTCACACTCTGTATAAAATGCAGGCCATTACTTTCTGCACGCTATTTGGAAATTGGTAGTGAGTAGTACAGTGATATATGACATGCATCAACTTGAAACGTCATGTTACCAGTTTTATGTTCTAATTTTTCATACAGTTATTTCTCGAGAATACTATGCACAGGTGTTGCCTCTTGACTGGCTATAGTATAGTTTTGGGACACTGAAATATAGGATTTATGTGTGAAGAACTTACTTTTTTTGACTTCTTACTACAGTTTTCATGTATTGCAGCTGGGTGATTTTAATTGGTGTCTATCTCTGCTGGTTCTGTTTCTTCTAGAATTTATTATCATAACTTTTTTTCCTAAAAAGAATGCTATTATTCGGTAGGCATGCCTAGATTCAGGCTTCTTCTATGTTGTGGATCATGGGATAAGCCAAGATTTCATGGATGAAGTTTTTGCCCAGAGCAAGAAGTTCTTTGACCTTCCCCATAGTGAGAAAATGAAGCTTCTCCGAGATGGGAAGAATCGAGGGTATACACCCATGCTAGATGAAATTCTTGACCCAGAAAATCAAGTGAACGGTAAGTTATTCGAAACTCCACATTTGTTGATGCGCTTAAATTTATTTTTTCAGGGGCCACCTACATGTTAAAGGATTACTGTACTGATAGGTGATGAAAATGTTCACGGGTCATATCAGTAGTAATTAGTAAACAGTAACTTAAAAAGGATATGATTTTTTTTAAAAAGAAAGCTCCATATAGGCGACTGCAGTGAGAAAACCACAATTTAGTCTGGATGTCCTTTGTTTATGTTAACTATGTAATATTTATTTTTCAGTTCAATATTTTACACATGCTTACCATTTGACTTGGTCTGTTTTAGGTGACTACAAGGAAGGATATTACTTAGGAGTTGAGGTACCTGCAGATAGTCCAGACGCAAAAAGACCATTTTATGGTCCAAACCAGTGGCCTTCTGAAGGTTAGGATATTTCCCTTTTTGCAAGATGCCATTTACAAAACTGAATGATCTATCAATTGCAAGACCTATACTGCTTGATATGCTATGGTTTAAGGTATACTTAAAACTTAGTGGCATGGTAGAGAACTGTAGATTATTTAGTCCAACCCCTCTCTGTTGATTTTTTTGCCACATAAGAGTATATCCTTCCTTGCTCATATAAGCTGTAATGTTATCACCATTCAAATACGTTTCCTTTAACGCTTAATTTGGTGATTATCATGACATTGTATTGTATTTACCTGTTTTACATAGTCTTTTATTATTGTTCTTTCAGAATTATTGCCAAAATGGAGAGAGGTAATGGAGCAATATCACAGGGAAGCATTGTGAGTACATTGTGCCTTGACTTCAGAAATGACACTTTGCATAGAAGCACATCTATTATACAACCTCAGTCCTTAAATATATGATAGGACGGGCAAATTAGTCCTAAATGTCATATATTCAAGAATGGAGGGAGTATTTCTCAGTTCTAGATTATAATAAAGTGAATTACAATTATACATGAGGCAACATCTGCTCATACCTAGACCATTGAAGTATGGCAATGAAGTTCAGTTTCTCGGATCAGAGCTTTTCGTGTTCTGACTTGATCTGCATTTTGAGAATTTTAGGAGAGTAGCAAAATCGGTTGCAAGGATCATTGCTCTTGCTCTGGACCTAGATGTGGACTTCTTTGATAGACCCGAAATGCTTGGCGAGCCTATAGCCACGTTAAGGCTCTTACACTATGAAGGTGGACAAAAAACAGGTCACGCCTTTGTGTCAAATGGTACTTATCCGCAAGGGACATAACGAAACTATGTTGTTTGATGTTCTTTGTATCATCAGGTAAAGTGTCAAATCCTGCAAAGGGTGTTTACGGAGGTGCTCATTCGGATTATGGCCTAATAACTCTTCTGGCAACTGATGATGTAGTTGGACTTCAAGTAATATGCCTTGCAACAATATTTTCCTTCTTCCACTGTACTTTGCTTTGACTGGGATTTTCCATCTGCATCCTACAGATATGCAAGGACAGGAATGCTCAGCCTCAAGTATGGGAATATGTAGCTCCTGTGAAAGGGTAGGCCTATTAATCCAGTTACTTTATATACGCCTCACTCTGAGCTATGTGTTTGGAAAGTAAAGGCATGAAATTTAACCTGTTAATCATATTTCATATCATCTTCGACCTTGAACCTTCAGAGGATTTATCGTCAATCTTGGTGATATGCTCGAAAGGTGGAGTAACTCCATTTTCAGGTAGGCCAACCTATCTCTAGCACAGTAGCAAGTTCTTACTAGCATCCGGATACTATTGTGATTTTGCTTATTGTTGGGAAAATTAAATAGTGCTGCTTCTGCAGTCTTCACCAAGCTGTCAGTTTGAAGAAGGAACATTTTTTTTATCAAGCTCTTCTTATTACTGTTTTCTTACGGTGCATTACAATTGCTTGTTGCACTCGTAGGTCAACCTTACATCGAGTAGTCCTAGATGGGCGACAACGCTACTCGGTAAGTAAATCTATCAAAATCATGAACTTCCACATCAAGCTGAAACTGTTAAATACATGGTCAGAATGAAACGGAATAAAGACATGGGTCCCTAAGTTCCTTTTTGTTTCATCAGTTGTCGTTAATCCAAGCATGTCTGGTCATATGCCCTAAATTAGTTGATCTTAATCATGACCGTTTCCTTGTCTGGAACAGATAGCCTACTTTGTGGAACCAAGCCACGACTGCATAGTCGAGTGCCTGCCAACCTGCAAATCTGAGACAAATCCTCCAAAGTAAGCTCTAGCTCCTTCAGATGGCTAAGGGCCTAAGGCTCCATCTGCAGTAGATTTATCTGATCATACATCAGCCCTGAAGCCGCATGTGGTTTGAAAGTTTTCAATTTGCACTGCCTGGTTCAGGTTTGCCCCAATCACCTGCTCTGCGTACCTGTCCCAGCGCTACAAGGACACTCATGCAGATCTGAGTTCTTACAGTGACGGCAAGGCCTGAAGGATGACCTACACTACCTGTTTGCCACTACTTGTGATCCTTCAGTTTCAGCCATCCAGCGTTTACATGTAACCTACAGTAACACATGTTGTGTGGAGGATGGCACTGTGTGTACTAATATCATTACCAGCGTATCACCATAGCAGTATAAGGCTATAAGCATAGCAGTTTTGTAGATGCCGTTCTCTTTGTACCATGAAGCTAAGAGAGGAAATGAAGAATCAAGAAGGGGCTTTCTCCGTTCTCGTGTAGTGCTTGCTGTTCTGAAGTTCCTGAGCTTATCCTTGTCGCTGTTTGAGGTCCCTTTGCCCCTTTGCTTTTCTGGCGATAGCTTTCGACGTGATGACCGTAAGCATCTGGATAATTCTCGTGTCGGGACCGGTTTGGTTCAGTACTTCAGTGCACCGGTGACCATCCGGTGACTGTGACTCTGTGAGCGAGCTGGTCCACGGACTCCACGCTCTCGTCTGTCCCTGCCGAGGAGACTGCACCACCAATTCGAGCTTTTGGATTGCAAAATTGAACCGATATACCTCCAAATCAAGCTCTCTCACACAGAATCAAACTTGCGAGAAATCACATTCGAGTTCGGATGCCCAAAAATATCAGTTCCCATACGGTTCGAATCGAGGCACCCGCTGCTGCTTTGCCATTGCCGGGCCGCAGAGTTCCTGCACAAGCAAAGATCTCAATTCGAACTCAACTCAGTCCTTTAACAAAACTTGCAGCCAGTTCTATCCGCTACAAACCATAAATGTAACTTTTGTTCCAAAAAATCAACGATGGAAGATAAAAATCTCCGAACCAGAGAAATTTTCGAGCCCTCTAACTGAACCTTCTGCATCTGTTATTCAGTTAAATCGACAGAACCAAAATAGTGCAGAGTGCAAACTTGAGCCCGAATTTAATTACTCAAACCTCCTTCTCCTTGTCCAAGAGTGGCTCATACAACCCATTTTGCATGCTCTCAACCAAAGTGTTAATGCAAACTTTCTCACAATCGTGACCCGAAGTAGGGCACTTATCACTGTTTTCAGACTTAGCACCATTTAGTTTTGTCAGTCAACAACCTATTCAGTGACAATTTGCAGATTTTGAGCTTCGATTGAAAATAGAAATATCGATTTCCACTGTCCAACAACTTATCCAAAAGGTTCACTGGATATCCAAGTTTAATTGATGTCCAACATCATCTAAAATTTATACGCACAGCTTACAAAAATCGGACTCAAAGTTGACTACTTGGCTCAGTTTTGGACTTAGATATTTTTCAGAATGTGAATAGTTGTCACAAGTCAACAACTTTCACTATATGATTGGGGTCCTGTTGATCCAAATTTACATCCAAAAACCAATTCAAACTCTGCCAACTCGATTAACCAAACTTGTAGAGAACTCAAAGGTCTACATCCAATAGATTTGCACTTTCTCCACAGGACCGCTTCTTCTCCCGAATCGAGTCCCTGAAACTCACAAAAACCCGGGCCTCATCTCCGAACCCGACGGCCAATGGCTCTTGCCATTCAGTTTCTGTCAGGAAACACCCAAACAGTGATAAATGGCAATCTTTAAGCTGCATTTTAAACTTGAAATCTTACTCCTCTTCGATCCATAACTAGCCCACAACCACAATATGCCCTATTTAACCAAGTTTAAGCATATACCAAAAACCTCTGAAGTTTTTATGGAAATTTCACCAGGAATCAAGATCAAGGTTGAGCTCCCAACTCTGAAACTGGAACTGTATGACCCTCTTCAATTGCGACAGTTTCAGTTATGACCTGAGCTACTTTCAAAATTTGAGCTGCAAGAAAAATTATCAAACTTGATCATCTTGGATCCACAACTTGACTAAAATACTCCATGTACAGCCAAGTCCATGTATGGTCAATGAACTCCCAATAGTTACATACAAATTTCTTCAAAAATCAGACCGAAACTTTGATAGTTCTCACCGTATTCAGGGATTTCAGACTTAAAACTTATTCAGTAGTCATAGGTGATAGCACTTATTTCCATTTTTGAGTTCCAATTTAAATGTGTAAACCCTCTTCTCCTTGCTCAACATCTGTTGTAAATGTTCACCAAAGTTCAGGGATTCCATTTTGAACATCCTGAGCCAAGGTGCATATGAAAAATTCTCCAGAAATAAATTCCGAAGTTAGCCAACTGTTAATTTTTCAGACAGCGAATAATAACTTCAGATCATTAACTTTGATTGCCAATTTGAGATACTTCAATTTTTTTAAAGAACGTGTATAGCACGTATTTCATTAAGCAAAGGAGAATTACAGCTAAGCAACCTTAGGAGAGCCCCCAAGGCTCTGAAATAGAAAGGATAACACCAGCTAGGCAGCTACAACGACCACAACAGAAACGCACAAAGGTTCTAAAAAAAAAACAGAAACGCACAAAGCACGACCTAATAGAATGTAGCCTATGGAGAGAAATTGAACACACGCACATCACCGACTCTCCCACAATCAAAGGCCAACAGAGGAAAGATACTTCAAACTTGATTTGATCCCAAACTTGGTCCCACCAAATTTCAAACCCTTATTACAAAGCTTTGTCGACAAACGCAAATTCCTGGAGACGGGACGTGGATTGCGGACTGGGATGTTTTCTAGTTGTGTGTTGATAGTCGATTTTGGTACACCTAACTATGAGTTTACCGTCAACTTTTGCACATATTTGATATCCTAACTAATGGTGCAAACTCCCTTGATATAACAAGTTCGCACTCACATATGATTTTTAAAGTATGTTGTTTACGCAGGATTTAAACGTTTAAAGGAGTACTTTTGGGTAAAGTTCATCAAGCACTTCATGAGAAGATAATGAAGCCCGACACAAGTCAAGACTCGAAGTGAACATAACTCCAAATGACCCAAGGACCAATGCATGAAACCGTAAAACTCCAGGGACATGAACAGAAGATGCAAGAACTTGCGCAACAAGTACCCTTATCTAAGCCGCAGAGAAGGCGACGCCAAGGGCCCACATGCAGAAGAGTGCAAATCAACAATTGGACGAGAAGCGTTGGGGAGCGAGCCGGGGCCGAAACGGGCCTAGGCCGGTCGGCCCAGGCCGGCTGACCCACCGCCCGGTTCGGCGCCCCCTTTGACCTAGACCCTCCTCGGTTGATAAATAGCTCCTACCCCGAAGGACCGCCGCATCCATTCATCAGAAAGCCGCCAAATCGAAGGAGACACGCTGAAGGGAGTTGACGGGTGCCGCAAATCCTCGAGTTGCTTAGGAGATGGCCTAGGCCATGCCCTATCCGCCATGGTTGGCCATGCGTGGTGAAGCCATGGGGGAGTTCCGGAGCCATGCCTTGAATTCCTCAAGGCAATTGTACATTCAACATTTGATGGTGATATAAATCATATATTTTCCTTACTTGGATCTACTTTGATGCATGCTTATTTATATGTGTAGCTAGTATATGCCCTTAGTAGGAATAAAGTAATCGTGGTGGTTAATCTATATCTTGCGGATACATCGAAGTGGTGCACGGACCTAGGTGCACACACTTAGAGTCGTTCGGTATTGATCACCTTCGCGTAGTGACAATACGAGGGGAGGGAAAGCTCCGAGCAACCGTGTAATGTTGAGTAGGATCGATGGCAAGTACCATGGGAGCTGTTGCGCGGCCACCAAGAAGAGGAGCTACGAGTAAGAGCGCTTGGTGGGCGTTTGGTAAAGCTTTGGGGGAACCTTAGGCGTCAACACACACCTTGCAAGGGCGTCCATGGGAAAGTTCTTAGAGATGACTCTTTATCATGGTATAAGATTAGTTTGGTTTCTCATCTTGGCTGGAGCTGCAACAAGAAGACGATAGGCTAGGGTTATCTTTGGTTATGTACCTTTATGGCTAGGTGGATGTGATCCATACATCCTTTCATGTTTGTATGTTAATTCTTTATGCAATCAACGCTTCATGTAGGGTTAGACCGGTAGATTAGATGGAGAACCTTAGGTAGTTTACTTCCGATCCACGGTTCGATATCTTGGGTCATCCCCGAGTGAAAAAGGCAACACGTGATCCGTACGCTTGTGGATCGAAACGCGACACGTGTTTCAACCGTCAACACTGTGGAATGTCTTCACGCCCGTGCCTGTAATCGCTCGCGTATAGATATCGACCTATTGAAATCGAAGAATCTTGCGAAAGGACCTGTATCCTAGTGGTTACAAGAGCCCCGGTAGCACATCAGGTTCTGGGTTCGACTCCCCATGGGAGCGAATTTCTCAGGATTTAACGACGTACATTCCGTCGACAACGAGATGCCTGTGGTGACTTCGTCAATCTTGAGGATTTGCCGGTCCAGTCTTCGAAGATGTTCCTAGGGCTAGGGTTTGCGCGTGCGTGTTCATTGGGTGAGTGTGCGTGCGTTGTGAGTGTTTCCGGTGTACTGTGTAATTCGTAAAAAAAGAAAAAAAAGAACATTAACCATTCACAAAAGATTGACGATTTGTCGGCCCAGTCTTCGAAGATGCTCCTAGGGCTAGGGTTTGCGCGCGTGTGTTCATTGGGATGAGTGTGCGTGTGTTGTGAGTGTCTCCGATGTACTGTGTAATTCAAAAAAATAAGAAAAAGAAGAATCTTAACTTTTTTTTAGAATCACACAGTACAACGCAGACGCTCACAACACGCACGCACACTCACCCCTATGAATACACGTACACAAACCCTACCCCTATGAGCACCTCCGAAGGACTGAGGACCGGCAGATATGGAGATTCCCGAAGTCACCATTGGCTCCTCGTCGTCGACGGGAACGTCGCTTACCACTTAACGCATAACACCGGTAAATCCTGGAAACACTACAAGAAAATCGTTGACTAGTGACGCAACCACATTTTAGCGTCATTGATTTATGACGTTCCTGGTTGATCTCGTCATAATATTTCACTTCCGAGCAAATTTAGTGACAAAAAAACTTTTGTCATTACGGGTTGGTCTTGTAGAGGGCATTCATCGCTCCATGCTGTTTTGTGACGCCATAAGCTCTGCAAAAACGTCATAAACCAACATCGGTCCCACATGTAAGCATTATTTTAAAAATAGAGTGTTCCAAGTCGTCATAAATTTTAGTTGGGTCCCACATGTAAGCATTTTTTCAAAAATAGTGTTCCAAGTCGTCATAAATTTTTCCAGGGTCCCACATGTAAGCATTTTCGCCATGTCAGCGGCGTCATAAACCAACTTTGGTCCCACATATAAGCATTATTTTTAAATAGAGTGTTCCAAGTCGTTATAAAATTCAGTTGGGTCCCACATGTAAGCATTTTTTCGAAAATAGAGTGTTCCAAGTCGTCATAAATAGTTCCAGGGTCCCACGTGTAAGCATTTTTGCCAGACTAGAGGCTAGGTCACGAAATGTTGCAAAAATAATTTGCCATGGCATGGTTTCAAACTGTGGACTGAAGAAACAAGGTTGTGCTGCTTACCATTGCACTACTTCTTGGTTGTGTTATGCTAACAAGAAACACTTTCCTTATGGTTGTCTCAGGTGAATCTTTAATATAAATCCGTAATTCAGCGAACGCTTCAACGCTGCAAAGACTCAACTTTGCTACGCAGATCCGCAACTACTGTGGTACGAATGGCGGATTCTAGCGGCGATGAGAGGGCGATTTATACGCCACCTCCTGGCTACGAGTACATGAAACAGGACTCTGGTTTGAGCCACTATATTTTCCCCTATCGACCTAGGGATGGGGATTTCTAGATTTGGGGATCTAGAGGATTGATGACCATATACAATAGATTCGATTTTATCATACACTCGATTTGCATTGCAATTGGTGTTAGAAGTTGATCGGCTATAGATAATCGGTGTTAGATTCAATTAGTTTTCGATTTGCATCATTTTATGAATTGATAGGTTCTTGTATTTTACTAGCATCCGGTGGTGGCTCGATTTCGTTACATCGAGCCTCGATGTTGATCTTATCGTTGTGGATCCTTATAACAAGTGCCGCATGGGTATGCTCTCCTTGTCGTGAAAGCTTCACCGCCCTTGGGGCCGGTATGGAACACGTGGTCGTGTAAACAATAACTTGTTTAAATTTCAATAGACTTATAGTACTTGTACTCTTGATATTAGTGTTGAAAATGGACAATTTTATGAACATATATGTATTTGGTGTCTGGGCCTCAAGGAAAAAAATGTCGACATTTGTTTGGATTGATCCCGAATGGGATGGTAGGACTAAAGTCGTTACGAATAAGCTAACACGCAGGATAGCAAAAGTCGAAGAGGAAGCAATGTCATGGAAAGAAGAATGCAAAGGCTAACATGAAACTTGGAGATACTGAAAATTGATGCTTGAAGATACTACCACTTAAGAGGAAGAAGGGTAAGCCAACACGAGAACTTGAACAAGTGTTCATGGAAATGGAATCGAATAATAGGTAGTTACGATTATTGGAACAATTTTAATGATGAATAACCATGACATGCCATCTTATGAAAGTTGTTGCTGATGTTTTCTTGATCATGTGAACGACCCTCAATTTATCGATTTAAGTTATGCTTGAAGCCGAGCGAAGGTGAATGGACAGGGAAGCCGGACATAATATTACCTTGAATCTATATGCGGAGAGAATTGTCGATCTACTGATGTCTTAAGAAACATGTTTCTACCTCATCATGTTATGATGTTTGCTACTTGGTGGTGTAAACTTTGTGGTGATGAGTTGCTTTGAGATGCCATCTTATTATCTTGATTTGCTTTGAGCACTCTCACCATTGAGCTAATTTTGTTGATGTTTTGCGGTCGGTCATTGATGTTTTGTTGGAAGGACCTTCACGAGTAACGATCGCGAAACTCGCTTATTTCCTACCGCTGCTCCAAGTCATCATAAAATGGAGGTCCCACATGAAAGCATTTTCACCGGTCACGAAATGTTGCAAAAGAACTTACCATTGCAAGGGTTCGAACTAAAACCTATAGGAACAAGACTGCGTTACTTACCATTGTACTACTTCTTGGTTACTCATTTTAACAGAAACACTTTTCTTATGGTTGTGTAAGGTGAATCTTTAATATAAATCAAGAATTGCAGCGAAAGGCTTCATCGCTTTCGAAAGACTCTCGACTTTGCTACGCGCAGATCCGCAACGGCTCGTGGCGGTGAATGACGGATCCTAGAGGCGACGGAAGATGGTTCCGCCGCCACCTTCCGCCTACAAGAAGTCAAACGCTCGACAAGTCGGGTTCTCTGGTTGTGGTTGTTCGTGTTCATTGATAATAATGTGTATTGGTTTGTGAGCTCCTACTTGCAATCTGCTTGTGGTTGTTTTGTGTTCATTGATAATAATGTGTCATGTGTGAGCCGAAATATTAATTTGTATCAGTGGTATGGAAATATTATCTGTGACGTCTATTACTTAATTGATTAGCATGTAATATGAGATTGAATTATATTTAATTAAGCGCAACATGGAGTGCAGCCCAAAATAACGAGGAAAAAAAAATATGTGGCTTGCCCCGCCTATTATTTTTACAATTCAAAACGATTTATTAATAAAATGGGCATCAAAATGACGTCGACAAATGGTGGTCGGGTCCAATATCTGTTGGGCCTTAATCATTTCATGATGTCATCGAATATTGAACTCTATCCAACCAGTACTGGACCCAAAACAAATTAATGACGAATGCAATTATTGGGTCGGTCATACTAAAACCGGGCCTAAAACATTCTATGACGACCTCGTTTATTGGGTCGGTCCAACCAGAATTAGGCCTAAAAGTGTCTATGACGACAACAATTATTAGGCTCCATCCAACCATAAATAGGCCTTAAACATTCTATGACGCAAACAATATTGGGCTCCATCCAACCTTAATAAGGACTAAAACTAATTTATGACGAAAGAAACATTAGGCTCAGCTTAATATTAAGTGGGCCAAATTCAATCTATGACGACAAGGTATTTGGACCTTGGCCCGTCAAAATATGGGCTGAATTCACTTAATGACGAAACGGTTTGTCACAAAACACCGTGCCACATCGATTTTGGTCCGTGGCGGTACCTTATGACGTCTTTGTGTTACGAATTTATACGCGTCATTAAACTCATGACGCCGGGAAATAAGGTCTCGTCATTAATCGCGGTTTGTAACGCTCGATTAATGACGGCGCGTTTTCGTAACAATCGGCGTCATTAATCGCGGTTTATGACGAGAAACAGCCTTTTTTTGCGTCACTAGTCGGCGTTTTTCTTGTAGTGAAAATCCAGGAAAAGGTGCTAGCACGTGATTTGAACCGTGGGTAGCGCCCCATCGATGCCCTACCATTGGACTCCAAGCCCAATCGCGAAGAATCTTAACCATTCACAAAATGATTTTTCTCCAATTTTCATTTAATTAAATTTACCATTTGTACGGGTGTACAAGTTCACTTGGCATCTAATACTGGCAAATGAACCGAATTTTAATTTCAACATACAATAGTATGAATTACCTTTGATGTGAGCAACGCTCTTTGCCGAGAGCCGCCGCCCCAAGCTCATGGCAAAAAAAATAATGTCGTGGCATGCCACCCTCTTTGCCGAGAGCCGACGTCTCAAGCTCACGGTGAAGACTAGATACATTATGTGTTTTTGTTTGCCGTGAGCTTTAGTCGGGATCGGGACTCTCGGCAAACAAGCCGTTTGCCGTGAGCCCGAGGTTTGGCTCACGACAAACCCTACGGCTTACGGCAACAGTACGGTTTCCGGTAGTGTTTGCAAGGACAAAGTCCATTTAGTACCACTAATCTCATTTATCTGTCTAATACCAAAACAAAATATAAACTTGCCTTACCTAGTTTCATATTGTTTTATGCCAACCTGCTACCGAATGTCCGATTACGTACAAACATTACAAATTACAAATATATCGATATACCCCGCAGTCTATGCTCTTGGGCTCAAGTGTTCAGTGATCGCCGCCGGCGAGCTGGAGTTGGATGTCGCCGTCGCCGTCACATGGCTTGTCGTCGTCGAAGTGTACGGCAAGGTAACAGAAGACCCGACAGAGGCGGTGGTATCGCTGAACTGCATGGTGCAGGCACCGAATGGCTCCAGGTAGACGGCGACTGGCATCTTGGGCGGCAGCAGCGGCATCCTGAACTTCCTCGACCGCAGCGCCTCGGCGGCCTGCCGGATCCCTGGCCGCATCTTGGGGTCTGGGTGCGCGCACCAGAGCCCGACAGCAACCACACGCTCCACCTCCCAGGGGTCGAAGGCTCCGCCGAGCCGCTCGTCGGCGGCCTCGAGCGCCGCGCCGCGGCCGTGCATGCCCCACGCCCACTCCACCAGCCGGAACACCTGCCCGTCCTTCCCCTCAGCGGGCGCCGCCATGGGCCGCCGCCCGCAGGCGACCTCCAGCAGCACGATGCCGAAGCTGTACATGTCGGACTCGGCGGAGGCCTTGCCGGTGATGACGCACTCCGGGTCCAGGTAGCCCGGCGTGCCGGCGACGGCGGTCATGGTCTGCAGGCTCATGCCGTGGTCGATGAGCCGCGCCAGGCCGAAGTCGCCGAGCTTGGCGTTGAAGGACTCGTCCAGCATGATGTTGCTCGGTTTGATGTCGCCGTGGATGACGCACTGATCCCATTCTTGGTGGAGGTACAGCACGGCGGAAGACAGTCCAAGAATTATCTGGTACCTGAAAAAAAAATCAGATTTGAGGTAAAAATCAGTGCCAGTGGTCATATGAATTTTCACAAAACAACTAGTATTTGAAGAGTGGAAAGGTGGAAATGAAACTGAATTCCGCCGGACTGATCTACATGGTAGAACTCGAGTGAAACCAACACTCCGAGGAATGTTTAGGTTATTCATATCTCACTAGTTTATAGCCCGTGCGTTGCTACATGCGCACAAAATTTGAACAAAGCAATTATTATTGCAAAAATAAATCTTGCAAACCATCAACACTACAAGCGCTACACCTTAACAATTCCAACTCTTCATAAGCTCATAGTAAGATTATACTAATATGTTTAATAATACTATTAATCATATTTGATTGCTTTAATTCGTGAACAGCTCGACGTCTGTTTAAAGCGCGACCTGTGCAAAGCATTGGACAGAGTGGCCAACAGGTGAAAATAAGGTCGCTAATTGATGGATCATGATTTTATATGATTTTTGAAAAAAAGAATTACTTTATTTTGATTCGGAATTAATGGTGAAGGGTTAAAAGATTCAATAATTTATAAGAAATTGTTTGTGAAACTTATAGATTGACAGATAAATTTTTCTAGACATAACGAATAGATGATGCGAACATGCATAAGTTTGGAGCTATATCTCGAAATTATCAGGAACATACGGGATCTTAAGGTGAGACTTATGAAAAGGTGTTTTTTTTTGCAAGATTGCCAAGACACAAAATTTTTGGCGGGATTTCTTTGTTTCCCAGGGGTGTTTTCAAAAAAGAGCATTATCTTTGTCTGCTGGGGCGCGGTTAGACATCACCGTTACAACAAAATGACAATCCGTTACGTCGGATCTCCGCATCAGGAAGTACGCGTGGTAGGCAGCAGCGGGGTGGACGGCAGCATGCAGGAAGTACTTCCTTCATCTCAAAATATAGCTTCATTTAGACTTTTTCAAAGTCAAAATTTTTAACTTTGACCAATAATAATTCTTAAAATAATTTATTTCAAATAGAAAAGATTACATATTTTGATAGTTCGTTTCATGATAAATCTAACGATATCATTTTTATGTTGTTAGCATTTATGATTATTTCATTATTTATGGTCAAAACTAAAAAGTTTGACTTTGAAAAAGTCTAAACGAAGCTATATTATGGGACGGAGGGAGTAGTATTTTTCTTTTACTAATTAGATGAATGGATTAATTACGGTATCTTTATTCTTCTCATCTGTATGGTCCATGCATGCCAAAAAATTAAAAGCATTAATGTTATTGAATTTCTGAGAACAAAGACTTGGAAATAAGATCCCACTTGTTATATTTTGACAATTTTTTATTTGTATTTTTAATTAAGATTGTGCAATCCATACTATGGAACAAAATTTACAAACTATCAGAATAAAATATTTGTACGTACCGAACAAATTATATGAACTATCGAAACAAACGTGTCGAACAAATTCTACAAACTACCAGAATAAAATATTTGTACGTATGCAACAAATATATGAACTGCCGGAACAAATATGCATACATGTCGAATAAGTTCTACAAACTACCAGAACATAACATCTATACGTACCGAACAAATTATATAATCTGTCGGAACATATATTCACTGAAGAAAAATAAGTGAAGAAGAATAAATTTGATAGATAAATAAATTATATAATGACAAACATAGTATTAGTAACAAAATAAAGAGAAAAGAAGAAGAAAACTAAACATCCTAATTGTAGAACAAAATAATATCAAAGAAAACACAAGAAAGAAAAAATTAAAAAGAATTGAAGGAATAAAAAATACGAAAATATGAATAGAAGAAAAAATATAGAAAGAAAAATGAAATAAAGAGTGGAAGGGAAAATAGAAAACATGACAAAAATAGAAGGAGCAAAATAGAGAAAGAAAACTAAAATAAAGATAAAAAAGGAAACGAAAACAAAACAAAATAAATACAAACAAAAGTGAAAAATAAAACTCGAATAAAAAAGAAATGAATAGAAAAGAGAAACAAAAAATATAAACAATTAAAAACGAAACAAATAAAAAAGAAACAAATCTTACCTATGTCCCGGCCTCCCACGTGCGGCTCGTGCCCACCGTACGTACGGCATGACCAGTTGCGATGTGTCGGCGGCGACATAGTCAACGCCGTCTTTGGCGTCTTTTGCCTTCGCGCCGGCTTGGACCCGCCGACTCGGGCATCGTTCGCTGCTGGCCTTGGCACCGGCCGCCCGGCCGCCTCCGTGCTGGCCTGCTGGGATCCACGCGACGGAGGTGCGGATCTAACAGCTAGGCCCACATCTCTCTCTCTCTCTCTCACACACACACATTCCCATGTTCTTTCTTCTCCATCTGTCCAATAACGAGCAGAGCTCACCACCGGCCAAAATACTCCATCCATAAGTGACCAAATCCAAATCGCCACCACAAAAACCACCCTCACCTACCTAGATCCGCACTCGACCTCTTCTTGTCCATCCCATACAACGGCGGCGGTGGAGGCAGAGAGGCTCGATGCCTCACCGCTCGAGTTGCACACTGCTATGGACTAAGATGGGCCACTCGACCTGCTACTGTGTGGCCTGCCAGAGAGGAGTTTGTCTAGGTGTCTGTTGGATTGATCCTGAACGGTGCAGATGCAGGGACTGCGTAATGCAGTCATTCATTGTGATGGTAGAGGATCTCGTTCCCCGGAGGGGGGTACGCGGGTTGAGTAGTCGGCCCCACATGTCAGCGTCGTTCGAAGCAGACGTGTTTGTGGTTTTGTGACCGAACCACGGGGCGGCAGAACCACCGGGTTGTCAACGTTGCCCTTAGGGGTTTATTATGGGATAGAGATAGTACAATGCTAACAACTTATTAGTAACAAGTTATATACTCTGTTCAAGGTTCTGCATTGCATATTCAGCTCTGCGCCTCTGCCACAAATTGAAGGTTTATGAAACAGAGCAAATGAGCTCGTTTGATTCAAGATAAAGCAAACATCCATCGTAATAGACCTTGCACATTCACATGTTTTTGTCCCTTTTTATATGAGAACATGTTTTTGTCCTGTTTGTTTGTCAAATAAGACGCAATTGCATAATATAAATACATATGTTAGGGTTGGGGCTTCCAAACGATACTGTTTGAATGATGATACTGTTTTTTTTCAAAAAATATAACTCAAGTTCATTTTAGTCTGTATATACTTTGTTTTTGGAAACTTAATAATCAAAATATGCATACTCTGTTCTGTACATTCAAGATTTGGTAAGCAGAGCAACTGAGCCAGTCACGCTACTCGTTCTTGAAGAGCACTGCATATCTGTTGTGGGCTTCTGGCACATTCAAGATCAAGCCAACATACATTCAAATATGCCTCATATAGTCACATGTTGATTGGATCCTTGACTAAAGTTTAGATGTGTCACATTGGATGTTTAGATGCTAATTAGGATGCTTAAATATGAGCTAATTGTAAGATTAACGGTAGAAGTTATGACTAATTCATGAGATAAATCTATTAAACCTCATTAATCTATTATTAGCACATATTTACTACAACAGCATATGACTCATTAGATTAGATTTGACATTTCCACCTGGGATGCAGATGTTTCATGAGCCTTTTGGGGAGTGTTGGTCTGCCAATTTTCTTTGGCCAGTCCAAATCAGCATTTGATTATGGGCTACCCCGGAGAGAAAAATTTAGACCCTGACAAACGAAGCATGCGACCGGCGGATCGCTACGTACACGCATTCTACATCGTCCAAACTCAAGTCAAGTGGCCCGTGGGGAGTGAAAAATGTTCAAAATTGAAGCTAAAGAACGCGACCGTCAGATAGCTGCAGGCACATACCTCGTCGGCCACGTCAACATCGCCTCCGTGCTGTAGAGGTGTCCATCGAGGCTGCCATTGCTGACCAGCTCGTAGACGAGCAGCAGCCGCCTCCGGCCATGGCACCATCCGATGAGCTGCACCAGGTTCCGGTGGCGCAGCCGGCTGATGACGGTGACCTCGGACCGGTACTCCTTCCTCCCCTCCATGGACGCGCCCCTCCAGAACACCTTGATGGCGACGTCGCGGCCGGGCTCCTTCAGGTGGCCACGGTACACCGACCCGGACCCGCCCTGCCCCAGCTTCCCCTCCGCCGTGAAGTCCTTGATCGCCGCCGCGAGCTGCGCGTAGGGGATGGGCCGGGGCCCCGCGCTGGACTCGAAGTCGCCGTCGTCGACGCCATCGAGGGAGTCGTCGCCGTCGGTGGTCAGCTTCTCCTCGTCGACGTATCGTCGCTTGCCCCTCCGCCGGACAAGTAGCACCGCGACGGCTGCGGCGAGTAGGAGCACCAGCACCACCGCCGCGGCCACCCCGGCACCGAGCTCTATGGTGGTCTTATTATTGGAGGACGCAGATAAGGAGGTGCCGTTCTTGGTTGGCAACGTCGAGAAGAAGGAGAAGGAGAGCACCGTGTGGTTGCTGGCGAACGCTTCCCCTGTCGCCGCCGAGAAGCCGACAGCGACCTGATCCGGCAGCAAACTCGGCAAGTCCACGGTCGCCGCAGCGGTGTAAGTGTCGCTCCCGACGACCAGGGTAACGGCCAGCCTCCTCGTGCCGTTGTCGTAGACAACGGTCGCCGACATCACGCCGGCGTCGACGAGGCTGCCGTTGGGCAAGACCTTGTAGTCGCCGCCGGAGTCCATGCTGTTGACGTCGAAGCCGATGTGCCGGCTGCTCGGGTCCCAGGTGTCCATGTGGGTGTCGAACTCCACGGCGACGAACCTCTCGTCGCCGGACGCCTTGACCGTCGTGTATTTTTGCACCTTGCTCTCGTCGAAGAGGCCGAGGCAGCCGTCGTAGGACTCGTGCGGCAGGTCCGGCGTGTAGGGCGCGAGGAAGAACGCCATACCGTGCCCGACGCCGGTGGCGCCCGTGCCGGCGGGCACCGACTCGATGATGAAGGTGAAGTTCGCGGCGAAGCTGGCGATCTCGCCGGTGGCGCTGTCCCAGAGCTGCGCCGGATGCTTGTGGTACGCCCGGCCCCTTGCGCGCGACGCGTACTCGTCGCCGAGGAGTTCCATCCTGCCATCTTTGATTCTCGCGTCGGCTTCTGGATGGAAGTCATCGGGGTTGAAGGCTTTGTAGCTGAAGGAGAGAGATCTGGCACGAGGGACGTGTGCCAGTGGCACGGCCAAGCAGAAGAAGAGCACAAGCAGCTGGTGATGAGGTCTTGAGCATGATGAGCACAAGGTTTTCACAGCCATGGAAGCTACTGACCGGGCTAGTACTGCACCTAAGGCTGGTCGCACCGCTGGATCGTCAAACGCGCCTGTAAACAGGCTAGGGCCCACCACGTCAGATGCTTTTACCGCTCCGTAAAACCAAAGTGCTGCGTTCGGTGACCTCCGTCTCAATCTCCAAACAAACCACCACCGCATCCTCTCTCTTCTTCCCATTCCCCGCCGCCGCTGCCTCCTCGCATGGCGGCCACCTCCGCTGCCGTCGGCGATCGCTCTTCCTCCTCACACGCGCCACCGACCTCCTTCTCCTCCCCGCGCCACCACCTCCACCGACGAGCGGGAGAGGAGCACCGCGGGGCCGGATTCGGTCGCCGGTGTTGGCCACGACGGACGTGGCTGGGAGGCGTAGGAGCCCTCGTTGTCCCTCCCGACGAGATCCGGCGGCCTCCCCTCCGCGGGCGGGCTGCGGCCGGCGGTCTCCTCCACGAGCCCGGCCTCCATGCTTCCATGGCGCGGTGCCTCGTTTTCCTCCCTGGCGCGTCGCGATGCTCGTCCTCTCAAGACGGGCGTCCCGATGCTCCTCCCGCCGGCCTCGACCTCGTCGCCTCCATCTCTCAGATCCAGGGCGGCGGCGGTCTCCTCCACGCCTGGTCGCCGAGATCCGCGGGCGGCAACCCCGGCCACCTCCTTCCCGCTACCTCCCTCTCTTTTCAGATCCGACGCGGTGAGGGTGCGGTGAGCCCGGCGCCACCGTGGCCTCCTCCTCCCGGCGGCGGGCTCCTCCTCTGCCTCGACATCCTTCGCCCGCGTCCTCCTCTCCCGTCGCGCGACGTCCCGGCAGCCTCCCGCTGCGGGGATGCGGCCTCCCGGCCTCGCCTACCTCCGCTCCCGGTCGCAGGCTGGCGCGAGAGGAGCGGTCGTTGACGTGGAGAGGATACAGGTTCTCCGGACGAGCGCTGGCTATTCAGTTTCTCTGTAGCGAACGGAACTGTAGAGGCTGATTTGCAGATCTGCGGTACACGAATGAAATCTGTTTATTTGCAGTTGAGGTCCTTTTGAAGGTCTGCGGTGCGACCAGCCTTACAACGTACCGGTCATCATGCCTCAATATAGTACTCGAATTCAGAATACAAATGTTCTGAACGTTCTATCAGGTGGGTCCTATGCTGAGAGTGAGGAGATCCAGAGAATCGTAGTCAGATTTTTGGTAATGCTGTCGAGGAAGCACGCGCGCACACACATGTGACAAGTATTTTTGTAACTAGCAAGTTGGCCTGCGCTAAAAGCGCGGTTAGATTTGATAAATGATATTTTTTAAAATGCTATATTAGCATTGTATTTTCTTTATCCATCTTAATTCATTATCCATCATTTTGAAATCACTAATACCAATATAAATATTGGAGCTCAAAATTCAGAACTGATATTGATACACTCGAATTTTGTTATTTGGATGGTGTTTTAATTGGTGGATGAAACCTGACCTAATAACTAATGTCTTTCGACGCTCTGTTGCACCCCTGCATACAGTGTCAACCTCCGAGCTCTGTATTGGACAGAAATTGTTGTTCACCCTCTCATCACTTAGTCCCCGTCTCAATCGACTGAGCCTCTTACTCCCCACTCTCGATGGTCGAACTCTGCCTTGTTGATTCTATGGCTCCTGAGTTTGTTGGCTCGGTTGTTGACCTCACGCAGAGTTTGGGTTCTCCACTTTCTGATGCGCAGATCCAACTCCTCTAGCGAGCTCGTCGTACCTCGTGGCATCGTTGGTTGTCGACATAGGTGACCTTGAAGCTTGATCTGGGGTGGGATCAAGCAACTTTAGCGTAGGTCCTCCTCTCTTTCCATATGGGTGCACCCCCTTCTTCATCTCATCCAATGGTACCTTCTTTCTCTCGTCCGAAAATCTCTCTTCCTTACGATCGACGGTCGATGCCCCTTTCTTTTTCTTCTTCCTGCTCATCGATGGCCCCTCCTTCGTTGATGGTGCATGGCGGTCGGTTCTCTCTCTTCTAACTTGCGATCCCGACAAATACATATTGTATCATGTCTCCTAGGATATATATTTATTGCTTGAAATGCTATGTCCTTAGTCGTTGTTGAATATACCTTGTCTTCTAAAATGTAACAATAACTTTTATAACTTTCAACATAACTACTGATCATCAATAGTAGGTAACATTATTCATTGTGGGCACACTTGTGTTCATCATCGTGTTCATTGTGTTGTTTGGTTCTTCACGCATCACATACCAATCTAATTCCAAAAGTTTCCAAAAGATTAGAAGATATAGGACAAACCAACTTGATCTAATCACTTTCATTCTTGTTTAGAAGCTTACTATGCTTAGAGATATGTGTAGTCGAAAAATTGTTCCTCTTTATTTATTATAGAGGATCTCGTATCACTAACAGGTGGCCTATTCGCAAGCAAGCCCATGTTCTAGGGATACAAAGTCCCTCTACTGCAGAGCATGCTTATCCTAAATGGTGATATCATACTGATAATTCAATTATCTCCCTCATGTCTATTGTGCAAGATAGATCGATATTTGCATTGGCTAGCTTAAATTTCTCCGCACATCGTGCTAGCTTCTCGGATGTACCACAATATTTGTTCATATCACAATGCTTATGTTTTCTCTTATTGTCTTCCCACTTTTGTCATCTTCTTATTTTTTCGAGCATTTTGCCAATTTGTTGTACCCATTTATGGCCACCTACTTTGTCCACCATTACTGTCTACTACCTCAGTTCTTCTCTGACTAAAGCAGTTGTATCGCGTTGGTCGCTATCTAGGAAACCATTGTCTCGCTTTTGGTCTCCAAACCCCATATGGTTAATGCCAAACCATACTTAACATCTTCTTTGTCAAATTACTGCTATGCAAACCTACATGAATTTCTCATCAAATCTATCTTATCATCTCTTGTGGCATCCGATTTTTTTGTCTCCATCACGGTTGTAGGTTTGTATGTGTCAGAATCAAGTATTTCCTCTCCATAACCTTCTACCATGTTGTATTTTTTCAGTGCCTATCTCCAAAAAAAATCAAAGAGACTTATAGCATGCTTGGTACACTGTTGCCACTTGTACGCCTTGTCTGCTTGTCTCGCGTTGATAGGAAAATTAAGGTGAGGTACCATGGGAGTGCTTGCTTTCCTTGCTGTTGCTCGCCTTGTAGCTCGATCCGGTGTCATAGGCGCCGATCGATAGCAACAGTCCATCCGACCATGGTGGAGGTTAATCCAACAACAGTGGAGGTCGAATCGACGACATTAGATGTCAAATTGACAGTAGTGGAGGATGATTTAGTGGCCGAAGAGTTTGATTCAGTAGCTAATGAGATTGATTTGGTTCTCGTGCACCTGAATTTTACGACGACAGAGCTTGTTTTGGCAGATGCGGTGTTGATTCGACGGTCAGTCCACGTCAGCTACAATCTGAAGTATATCTAGATCGGATTACAAACAGTATCCCGTGATATCCGGACTGATTGGCGTTGTGTCTGGTGTCTTGACTTTTGCACGCAAAATCTCCGTCGTCTCGGCTCGCTTGCCGGGATGGTGAGCCACCATCAAGACTTAACTTCAACCCTTTGAACAAATTTCCCCCATCTTCATGTCCCTGAGCAACGGCCCAGTTAAACAATGGCCAATGTGCAATTGACTGTGTATATAAACAAAATCTCCCATCTTCGTCTCCCTTAGCGATTGCACAGTCTCTTGTCGCTATCTCTCCATGCCCATGGTTGCTTTCTCTAAATAGTCTACCTAGTTCGTGCTCTAAACATCTCTTGTCACGCTTTATGCTCTGCTCGTGTCTTCTTCTCTGACTTTCGGCATTGGGTGAATTAAACTACTGGATGACAAATAAATAAACAAAGCAGGACATCAATTACGCTCTGTCCTCTTTGCACCCTCTTTTTCGCATGAAGATTATGCCGATTAGATTATTTGATCACATGCTCGAGGGCACCACACTATAATCCCTTACTTTGGGAGGGAACAACAAACTATATCCAACTCCCGTATGTATTTTCATCTGGCGGTTTTTTACATATATGAGTGGTTTTCTACAAAGTATAGTTTAGGGAAGAGCTTTTTGGTTGTCACTAAAGTCATCATGAGGCCAAACTTGGGGTCACTGTTCCTCTCTTCTTTATTTGAGAAAATTTTTTATTTCCATCTCATATATATATTAGAGTCTTGTGAGGCTCAACAAAGAGATTGATTTTTATTTCCTAACAAAAATTTATTTTCATCATGTGCCATGTCTTATCAATGTTGGCATTTAGAACCTTGCAATGCTACATGCCTATGCGGATAAATATTTCATGAGTTTTTTAATTAGTACTTCAGCAGGGACAGAGAACTAATTTAATACCTATTGTGTGAAACTTTCTAAATTATAATTGTATTTGTTATTTACTCTTCAGTTAGTTTTTTTGCTTTTCCAATCTTTGTAAACATTAACTACTATTTTTCTTATTTTTAATTCCGAATTTATGTATTTATTAATTGTATTTGTATTGAATATGGGCTCTTTGGATATTTTTCTTAATTTTAATTCTGAATTTGTGTATTTATTAATTGTATTTTGTATTGAATATGGACTCTTTTGATTTCCTTATTTTAATTCCGAATTTATGTATTCTTTGGATTAATCGGACCTTGGATCTTCATAAAATCCAACGGTGTATATTCTTCTCTTTTTGGATTAGCATTAGAATTTCTAGACCCTCTCGATGAACGTGGTGGCTTCTTTTAACACTCAAGTATAAAGATAATCAAGTATAAAGATAATAGATAACATCATTGAATTGTGTTTAGGAGCCGAGCGTAGCTCGGATGGTTGACACCGACGGTGGTCGGGCTGCCCACCCGGACTGTGTCCTACCGGGGAAGACCCTCATCTGCCCCATGCCAAAGCACAGGTCTAAGGCCAGCCTGATCTCATGTGAGCTGCGATGCCGCTGTGTATGGGTAGGGTAGGGGTTCGGGGATTTTCCCAATCTGTGTAAGAAATGTCTTCTTTCTTAATACAATGCCTATGGGGGTGGTCTTACCCCTCGCAGGTCGAGGTTTTTTTTAAAAGTTGATGTGCATTTTGATACCCTAGTACATCCATTACAAAAGTGACATCTAAAAAACTAATCATTAAGACTAGCTTAATAATTACTACTAATTATTATGATTGCAAATTGTGTTGTATGCTTAGTTTTCTGGATCTTAAGTAAATGCACCTATATTGGAGCCAGAGAAGCAACATGAGTTAATTATTTGATTGGCTCTACGCTTCTTCATACTCCCTCCCTTCTCGTTTATTAGGGCAGTCCCAATGGAAGAAACTGACACGATTTCCATAGCATAAGAAATCATCTATAGAAACTATACTTCACAATGGTGGTGTCTTCAAGTAATAATTATTTTCTCTTTCTCTCTCCCAATTTGACCAATGGGGAGCGTTGCATTAATCCTATAGAAACTAATGGTTTCTTCCCAATGGCAAATTCAAGGTTTCTTGTGCATTGGGTCAAGAGTAGACATGGTTTCTCCATGAGGAAACCATTTTTATGATTTGTACTCTCTTTCCTCATTAATTAGGCTGCCACATCACTATTTTTCTTAGTTGGCAAGATATTTAATAGACATAGAAACCACCATAAATGTACCACTGGGACTGCCCTTAGGCGTGTGGAGTGTTGCTTCAAAAACAAAGGTGGGAGAGAAAAATATGCACACAGAAGTAAATTTTGTATTGATTGTAGCGGATTTGCTTCGCTGCATGCAACATAAGAGGGGACAAGGGAAGCAATTAACTAATCACGTACGCATGTAAATCCTTGTTTTCCTCTCTGTGAGTTAATATGGTCATTGGAATGTGGAGACACCTTACAAATTTAGCAAAAGTGAAAAAAACGTCATACGCCTTATAAACGAGAAGATAGGGAGTATGTTTTTTCTTGATGTGAGTGTGTTTTAATTAGATGAGGTTTTACTACGATATAAAAGAACAATCTTTGTGAGACAAAATTTAGAGTCTAAGGGCAGTCCCAATAAGGAAACTAACACCGTTTCCATAACACAAGAAATCATCTATAGAAACTATTCTTCACAGTGGTAGTGTCTTTGAGTAATAATTATTTTCTTTTCTCTCTCTCCCAATTTCACCAATGGGGAGTGTTGCATTAACCCCATAGAAATTAGTGGTTTCTTCCCAATGTCAAATTTATGGTTTCTTGTGCATTGAGTAAAGAGGAGATATGGTTTCTCCATGAGAAAATCATTTCTATGATTTGTGCTCTTTCCTCATTAAGGGCACCCGCAGTGGGTGCCATTAAGCTTTCTATAGCAAATCCAACTCAACATTTTCGGAATAAAAGAATGAGAGGAGAAAGAAACTGTCGCTAGACATAGCGAGAGTCGCCAGCACGCACATCAAGATTGAGTGGCCTGTTGTCCCCGTCCGCACTCACACCGAGCTCCCGGTGTGAGTCGAAAGGGACCACCAGTTCGACCCGGACCTCGACGCTCGGCAGCCAACGAGCCAAGATGCACCCCACAGCGCGGCTCTAGCCGTGGCGGCCGTGACACGGGAGGTGGCGGATCGGTGCGAGGAGGCCGAGGCCGGGGCGCGGTAAGGAATGGGCGGCGAGGAGGTGGAGATGGCGACCGGGTGAAGCACGAGCACCGCTGCGAGTGAAGCATTGGTGCGGAGCAGGGCCGCCTCCGTCGGAGGCGGAGCGCGGCGTGAGGAGCGTGGACGCTGCCTTGTGGAGGGTTGGATCTCACATCGTGGACGCCGGCTTGCGGAGGAGCTCCCGGCGTGCCCGCCGGCGTTGGGATGAGGTAAGGGTTGGACCGCGGGCATGGGAGGAGGTGTGGCGGATCCGTGATGCCGAGATGGGAGGCCGAGGTCGGAAGGCGGGCGATGCGGTGACAAGGCGGTGGAGCCGCACCTTGGGCAGAGGAGGGTTGCGGGCTTGCAGCCGTCGATCCGCCGACGCTCATAGCTGGCGGATCTGTGACACATTAAAAATAGATAGAAATAAATGCTGTAGAAAGCCCATTAGAGAAGGAGTCTATAAGTATTATCTACAGCTGAGGTGTACACGTTACAGAGAGTATGGTCTCTATAACCATTACGGCTGCCCTAATTAGGCTGTCACATCATCATTTTACTTAGTTGGCAAGTTATTTAATAGAAATAGAAACTATCATTAATACTCTATTGGGAGAGCCCTACCTGAACACTAGGATGGAGGGAATAATGTTTTGAGTTTTTTTAAATATTGAAGCACTTGCAAGTGGATTAGGAATTTATCATGCCCCTCTTTCTAAATGTCCCTGTTTCTTAATTAATTCATGAGAAAAGGTCATACATCTGTGTGGTAAATGTCGTCTTGCTAGTCTCGTAGATTGTGAGTCTTGTTCCACATAAATGTGTTGGGAAAAAACGATAACACCTTTGGATCCTTGTCAAACTAGTCTCAACTTGCTCCGAAATCGGACCACAGGATCCTGAGGCAAATTGGTGTTTAGTTTGATAAAGCAGTAATGTGATGGAATCAATTGAAAGATCTACATAGTGAATATATAATATGGAATGTTTTAGAACATTTTTTGCTATAGCTTTAGATCTATACTTTTCTAATTAATTCATAGCTCTAAAAAATGTTCTAAATCATTTCATATTATATATTCACTGTAGATTTACTCATGTGAGTCCAACAAAATTGATTTTCCATTTTACGATTTTTCATGATTTACTATGCTTTTCAATGATTCAGAAATAACAAAAAGGAAAAATACAAAACCACTGTTACTGTAGTAACAGCCGTCCAAAACCGCCTCGGTAATTTGTCCGGTTTGATAGGGTTTCATCCAATGGACCGCAACACTTTGGTTCCTTGTCAAGCTAGTCTCCCAAGTTGGTGTTTAGTTTGGATAAAACGGTCTGAATGTGATGGAATAATTGAAGGGGAAATTTGGTGAACTAAATATCCCCTTCGACTGTGAGTGATATGTAAAGTATATATAGCTTAGCTATTTAAAATTGCTACAGTGGAATATATGTATATTCATCTGTGTTCAGCTTTTCTCTTTTTTTTTTTGCTTTTTGCGCAATTTTTTCTTTTTAAACAAACCTGCCGAACAAATCAGCATATAATATTTTTCTCTCAAAATAATTTACTGTACAAATTAGTAAAGGATCTGCTGCTCATATTTCAAGAGCAGTCTAACCTGTACTCCTCTACCCAGAGAACCATTTGACAGTTTCCAAGTGTCTGCCCCGGAATAAGATGGTCCACAGAAGGTCATTTTTTTGTCCAACTAGAGGGTGCTAAATTCATACAACAGACAAATTCATTCGCTAGTAGTAAACGCAAATTAACTAACATCTACAGCTTTTATGAGAACAACCATTTCCATTAGTGACAACTGACAAGTGGACAAATACTCCCTCATACTCATAAAACAAGTTGTTTAGGACAGGGACACAGTCTCTAAAGTATAACTTTGACTTCTTATTTTTATAAATGTATTTGTAAAAACCTGACATATGTATACTCTTATGAAAGTATTTTGCAAGACAAAGTATATATGCAGCATGCTTTTTAAACATCAATAGAGTTCGATAAGTCATCTCTGACAAGCAAAAGTTAGTAGTCCCTCCGTCCCAGATTCGTTTAGACTTTTTTAAAGTCAAACGTTTTCAACTTTGACCATGTATAACGAACTAATCATAAATGCTAATAACATAAAAATGATATTGATAGATTTATCATGAAACCAACTATCAAAATATGTAATCTTCTCTATTTCAAATAAATTATTTTAAAAGTTATTGTTGCTCAAAGTTGAAAAAGTTCGACTTTGAAAAAGTCTAAACCAAGCTATATTTTGGGACGGAGGGGTGATTCCTCGACTATCTTCATGTAGTTTCTCAGCAAATCTACCATTCTCTTGGTTTTTTATACCAAATGCGGCTCCTCGTGAGGCCACGTCACCCGGAAACCTCACCCGTAGAATCGTACGACGAACAGACGAGATAGGGATAAGCCTTGATGATTTAAAAAAACCATCAAACTCCGTTGAAATACAACCAGCCGTCCCTCCATTCTCAAGCAATCTTGCAAAAAAACCCTCCCCCACCCTCTATCCGACACCCTCTCCTTCCTCGTCGCCTCCCTCTCCCAGATCTGACTCTCGCCCGTCTGCACTACGCTTAGGGCCCGCACCATTCGTCCCCGCTGCGGCCAAAGCCCCATCCCTCCTCCGGCTAGCCATGCTGCCCTCCGCCTCTTGCTTCCTCCAATGACCCACAACACATTCCCTCGCCGCCCTTCCTCCCTCCGCCACACCGCGCCTTCCCTCCACTGCTGGATGTGTCGCCTCCGCCCTCACCTGTCTCTGCTCCGCCTCTGGCTACCTTGCACACCGCCTCTGCCTCGCACACTACCTCCGCCCCCTCCCTCTCCCTCTATCCCAGGTTCCGTGTCACTGCCCGTCCCAACGTCGTTTCTCTCTTTCCCACCTACTGGCCAGCTCTGCTCGGTCGTTTCTCATCGCTTCCTGTCCTAGCCCCACGCCTAGACGCCGGCCCCGTCAGCCTTGCATAAGGAAAAAGCTCAACTCCCCTCAAGTATAACCAAAAAGTTTGTATAGCCCACACACACTCACACACAAAAAAAGTATTTCTTGGTTCAATTTACCCCCTGAACTATGATATTTAGTTTAATTTACTCTTAACATAATTTGTCTTTTTTGTTTCTCTATGTACAAGTGGAGTTTTAAGTTACATTTTTTCAAGATGATAGCAAAAATCATAGGACATGTTAAATGTATATCATGATTTTTTTCATTATTTGATAGGGTATGATATTTAATAATAAAATTTATCCTCCAGATAAAAAATTATATAAAAAGTAATGATAAAAATTCATACAATTTTTTTGAACTATAGATTATGATGTCCACTACCATTATGGAAAGTATCAAATTAAAATTCAATTTCTACATAGAGAAATAATAATGAAAAATTTCATTGTGGGTAAGTTGAACCAAATAGTACGGTTTAGAAGGTAAATTGAACCAACTTTTGCTATACTTGAAAGGAGTAATTTGAACTTTTTCCTTTACATAATTACATTAAAAAATTAAACCCTTTACATATAGTTGTATATATAAAATCTTTGCACCAAGTATGTGCCGCGAATTAGTTTCTCCTTTATTCCAGTTCCCTCGCTAAAGAATAAATAGATACCTATAACTCTAATAAATAAATAAATACCTCTGCTGGATGTTTAAGTTATTCCCCATTTAGTTGAATCGAATGTGTACTATAACATGAATTGGGTTGTGTATTTGAAGCCGCATGCATGCACAGCTGGATGAACGTGGATCCATGGCTGTGCAGGCGTCGTGGAGGATGCTGCAGTCGGAGTTGTGCCTCGTTGTAACGCGACCGATGATACCTTTCCACGTCATGGCGACAAACTCGCCGTAGTCGATGCGGTCGTCGTTGTCTTAGTCGACCTCCCTGATGATTTCGCCGATGCCAACGTTGGCCATGTTGTGCCCCCTGCACGCCTGCTCTAGCTCGTCGACGGTGCTGGTCGTCCTTGTCGAAGTAGGCGAACGCCGCGAGGCGGTGTTCCTCGTGGCCGAGCTTGCTCATGTGGACACGGTGGCGGCGATGAACTCGTTGTAGTCGATGGTGCCACTACGGCCGACGTCAGCGGCATCCATGAGGTCCCAGATCTCGCCTTCCGCAGGTTTGAGTCGTGGCGCTGTAGCCCGTAGGCCCTCCTCTAGCTCGTCGAAGGTGAATATGGCGCCGCTGGCATCAGTGTCCATGGGCTTGAACATCTCCTTGAACCCCGTGACCGTGAGCTCCTTCACTACGGGAAAGCTCGAAGATGTCAAGTGCTCCAAACATGCCTCGAACGAGCTGTTCTTGTGGCGCTCATCAGCTTCACCAGGGTCGACACCCTAGCTGCGGTGTGCCGCGGGCCACCAGAACCTGACGCCGTGGCAGTGTGGAGAAGCTCGATGTCGAACCCAGGCTGAAGACTTCAAGCCCGAAGCCCGGGACACCGCGCTGCCAAGCAGTGGCGGAGCTGGCCGATTTCCATGCCTAGGGCCACGCACCTGAGCACTTGAATCACCTAAATGAGACCCGCATAATGGTGATCAAAATAGTGAATCATAAAGTGCAATGCCAAGTTCAAGTCCAATTGCGCTACAAATTTGATTAAAACACTTGAAACGGTACCAAAGAGGATGGAACACGGACCAGCATGGTAGCATTGTCTGTCTCTTCCACGGCTGCACCGCCAGACTCGCTGGGCACCCACCGACCCGCCGCCCGCGCCATGGTTGCATCGAACGGCCATCATCGGCCAAGAATCTAGGTGCCACCCTTCCAGCTTTGGCGACTCACTGTCAATCGGGATCCGCCGAGGGAGACTTTGCAGTGCGGGCCACCTCACCGCGTCGACGGTGCTGCTAGGATTTGGCAAGTTCGACCGTCCGGGAGTGCTGCGTCGAGATCGAGGGAGCGCACAGAGGGCAAGCACGCATCGTGTGAGTTTCCATCGGGGGATTTCGTTCGCCAACGAAGGAATTGGTGGACTCGTGGGCTTGTGCGCGACCTGACTTGTGGCCTGTGACGGTTCGTGATGGCCTTGGCTGCCATGCCGACCAGTGGCCACACCACCACTTTTGAAGATAGTAGAGACTAAGTGAGGATCAACTGCACACCTATTGATCAATGGTTACAATACTTATACATGCTCAGGGTCAGTGTCGTAGCGAGATAGGGGGGAACGAGTGCTAGGCGAGTGGACGACATGAGCGCTGCGGTGCGAAGTCTGCGGCGAGCGCGTCTTGCGGCGTCAGCCGCTGAGTCTTGTGTGGGGCGCTATTGTGGGAACGCCTGGCGTGCAGCACGGCCACGACGTGAGAGCGCGGTGATGCGCTATAGCCGGTGAAGCCGGTCATCCAACAACTTTCATGGAGGTTATTAGTTTGGCCATGGAAAATTAAAAGGAGGTAAAAAGGGATTTGGGGCCATGGCCTTAGTGGCCTTAGGTGGAGCTCCGCCCCTGCTGCCAAGCACGCCTGCTCATCACAAACATTGTCATGAGGAATCAGTTCCTCGAAGAGCAGCATAAGCGATGAGTGATGGCGATCACGCAGACGGGACGCAACAGGACGACGTGGGTTGGCTGCTCTTAATCTCCTCACACCGGACCTCCAGAGGATAGGTCCAGGCCTGATAGAGAAGAGGACGGCTGCCCCGTCAATCTCTCTCCAATCGCAAGCGCTCCTCTACCATCGAGATTGGCAAGCAGCAGCATTACACTCAGGAGGACGAACCCCTCCCGACCAGAAGAACAGTGGAGCTACTCTACCCTCCATCGCGTCGCTGTGATGCTGCAACAGCATGAGCTTGGGTCTATTTATAGGCCTGCGGCGACAAACGGGCTCGGTAAGCTCACGGTCACAATGGTGCTATTTTGCCTGTGAGCGCCCGCCGCCTTCACACACGACATCCGGCACCAAGGTCAGGTCAAAAAGCCTCGCACCGTCACGTCAATCGGAGACGGACAGAGCCGGCAGTGTGGATCAGTCATAAACACACTCCTAAGCCATGCTACCTCCCCCTCAAAAGGCAAAACGTATCAGATATAAAATATAGACCCCGCGACAGAGTCTCCTACTCTACCATGGGCTTGGGGGCACCCGGCGGGTGCGCTCGTGCGCCCCCACCCGAGATAACAACAAGCGACCTCCCCGATTACAACAACTCAGCCTAAGAGTGAGTCCCTGACTCTCTCTCAAGCTCGGGGGCTACTGTCGAGGGTGGAAACCAGGGCTGGTAGCCTTGCTCTAAACCACTCAACTACAAGGTACAAAGCAGCACAAGGAGATAGGGCCCAGCCCCGAGTGGATCCTGGCTTGCCCCGACACTCTCCGCCTTGCCCGAATACTCTCTGCCTCGCCCGAGTACTCTTCATCACAACCGATGGGCCCTGTCTGACCGAGGGTCCCAAGCCTTCCTGGCTAAGGAACCCCCGGGAAGACCTGTCCGTTCGGTTGAGCCCGCTCTCTCGCCTGAGTAGGTTGCCACCGTACCCCCGGTGTGACCACCCATCCCCGACCGTACCAGGCATGCCTTCGCCCGTTAGAGCGGGATGGGCAGGCTCACACTGCCACCTGCGCCACAATGGCGCCCGTCACGTCCGAACAGGAGCGCCACAGTGGCAAGGATGCGATGTTTATCTACCCCAGCGACTCCCCTTTGGGTCAAAGGAGGTACAGAGCAGGTTGAGCATCGGCTTCTCCACTTGGCGTCAAGCGCCCGAGTGGCTATTTCGCCCAGCCACTCGGGAACAACCCCTCGGTCGGGACTCTGCCCATACCACCGAGGCAGGATGGGGCACGATGAAACCCCCATTCAATGCGTACGGCCCCGCATCATGACGAAGGCGAAGGACTCTCCACACTGTAACACCACATGTAATCCCATTTTTACCCCTCGGCTATAGGCTCCCCTTGAGGCTGTGAAAGGAGGAACCTGGGCAGAGACGCGGCATCGGACACAACGCAACGAGGCACCAAATAGCAAACCGACCCAATTCACACACCGAAACCTATCGAGAACACCCCCATAGGGACTTGGGAATGGCTCCCTCTCCCGACTAGTTTGTACCCCCATCGCAAACCTCCGGCTTGAATACACCGCCACAGATCGGACGTGAGTATTACTCCTCGGAGGCCCGAACCAGTATAAACCTTGTGCCTTTCGAGTCATCATCCGGATTAGACGCACAAAACGTACAAATATTACTTGCCAGTGGTAAAGAACCCCGAAGTACCACATGTTATATGCAGAGAGTGGAAAAAGTTTGAGGTGTAGAAATAAAAAAATATTTATTTGCAGAGTGCCTGAAAAAACACTAGTCAAACATACTTCATTGCCGAGTGTTGGAAAAAAACACTCGGCAAACCCCCTCTTCACCGAGTGTTTTTTTATCGAGTGTTTCCACATGACACTCGACATTTATGGGGTTTGCCAAGTGCCCGATGGGTGGCACTCGGCAAACTCGAAAACACTCGACATTTATGGGGTTTCCCGTAGTGCTTGTCGGAGAGGCCGATGACGCGGGGGCTATAGCGCCATCTTCTCGAGGCGGATCAGGGTGGAGAAGTGCCTAAGGCTGGAGAGGACAGCGGGGTCAAGGGTCCGGTCCGGGGCCACGTCGTTCTCACAAATCCACGGGTGGCAGTGGATCTGGTAACCTCCTTGGCATCGACGAGCCTGCCAATGACGAAGAGCCGCGGCAAAGTCAGGACACGGCCACTCGGGTGGTCCCGCCGCGCTCGGCCTGGCTCGGACGAGGTAGGCCGCGTCCATGGACACGTCCCGCTTTGTCTGCTGTGACGTGCATGCCTCGAAAAATGGTGCGCATGGTGCGGCAGTCATCGAACGTGGGGCACACAACATGAAGGAATGCAAAGTGGAGCACGACGCAGTCCTCGCGGCGACGACGACCGCCGATGCCTCCACAAACGACTTGCACGTGCGCGCAGCTGTGGAGGATGCCCTTGCCGACCGAGCCGACATCACGTCATCGAGGACGACACTCATGACCTGGTAGTCCTTGCTCTAGCGAACCCATGGCGACCACATCGGCGATGTATAACTGCTTCTTGGTTCTGATTCGCGTCGCTGCCCCTCTAGTCTTGCCTCCTCCCTTGTGCTCAACACTCCTCCAACTCCTCCTCGCCCGCAACGCCGTCCACCCAAGTTGGGCCTCACCCGCACTGTTGACCTTCCCTAGCCCCGGGCTTGCCGCGCCACCGCCCTTCTTTGAGACCTCTGGTCTCGCTCACGCATGCTCCTTCGCCCGAGGGTAAGGAAGGAAAGAGGTGGCAGAGCTGGGGAAGTAGCATTTTTCCAGCTCCCCTCGCGTCGAACCGCTTCAGAGAAGGGGGCGTTGAAACACGATTCGGTGTAGGAGTTGTTTTTGAGTACCGTTTGGTACAACTTCACTCAAAATAGCTCGCAGAGCTATTCGAGAAGCCGTGTCAAAGGCAGGTGTTGACACCGTTTTTTGGAAAAACAGGTCAAAATGGGATAAGGAGAAGCAGCCGATGAAAAACAGAGCGCAATCGGTCGATTAAGGAAAGAAAAGAGTGGTCAACGAGATTCGTCGATAGTCAGAGGAATTCGATCCTGACAGTGGGCCAGCAGGTCAGAGCGATCGGCCGATGGTCAACCGGAGGATCGGCCGATAGAAAGGGAAAAGGCGGTAATCAAGGAGATACGCCAAAAGGAAAGCATGGTGGAGGCGGGTCAATCTACGATTGACGGTGGGTCATAAGTCAGTTTTTAGAAGGTCTTTGACTCCTGCGAGAGTCCTTTTTGTTTTTAGTAGTTTTTATCTTTCTTTAGGTGCAAGTAAACAGTGCCGTAATCGGCTAGGAGTCGGGTTGTCCTCAGGACATAAATAGCAACCCTGCGTGGTCAGAAAATCTGTACACACCAATATCAAACAAACCGCCTCCGGGCAAACCCTTTACTTTATCGCATCTACTTTACAAAGATCTACTTTTACATCTACTTTTCTAGACTTCGCCATTGCGATTTTCTCTTTTCTACAACGCCGTGCTTCGAGTTCGTCGGGCTACATCAACTGACCTCCGGCAAGCTTGGGAGTACCATTTTACCGAATAACCCTAGGCTTTAACCTCCGGGTGCATCGCTGAGGTTTCGTCTAGTTCTTTATTCACCCTTTACCGATATTAGCTAGATCTGCAAGTTTTTGTACCAATTCTTATGGTTTTAGCTATTATCATTATCATCCACTCGATCTAGATCCTATCGGCTTTTAACACCGCAGCCGATTCCGACCTACTCGAGTACTGACGTCACGATCGGTCGATTCCAGCCGATCCATCTATCCACACGCTGCGCTTGTCGCTCTCGAGCGGCCGATCCCGCTTTACTGTATCGGCCGATTGGCTGGTACACGATGTCGCTTCTAAGGCCATCGGTTCTCTAGCGATCCTAATATTTTCCATTGTCAATCACAGTCAGATTGGTGCACGCCTCGCAATGCAGGGAGTCACGTGTGTCCGCGCAAGGGTGACGTCTATTTTGCGTCAACACACTTTTGGCACGCCCGGTGGGACCCGAAAAAGTCAACAATGACGAAGTCTACAAAGGCGATCCTTCCGAGATTGATCCGAGCGTCAAGCGATCACCAGAGATCAGTTGAAGGATACAGACAAAGCTGAGTTCGAAGCTCATATGAGGCACTATGAAGAGCTTTGCCTGGCATCATACGGTCAGACTAAGAACGGGATCTTCAAGAAGAGTCTCAATTGCGCGCCTAAGCAAGTCACTTTCTCACCGATCCCGAATCACTTCAGACATGATGACTAAGGCGATGCACCAGACAATGATTGATCAAGCTAAGGTTTTTGCTAATACGGTGCAAAATAGTCTGATTGAAGCACTCAAGAAAGGAGCAGAAGGAGGGTATCTGGGGCCTGCATATTTTCAACCAAAAAGAACTCCTCCAGTGTTCCAGCAGGACCAATCAGCCACTCCGCCGATTGATGATCCAACTGTAAAAGTTGCACCATCTCCACATGTTGCTACTGGTTCTTCATCGGACTCCCAGCCGATTAAAAAATAAGGTGTTGGAGAAAAAGCCAAAGATCCTGCTGTTACTATGCCTGTGATTCAAATACATGAAGTACAGTCCAATGCCCAAGATCAAGCATTTTCAGTGCAGAATCAAAAGTATCCTCCCATGAGGAATCAAGATGGGAAGCTTGCATGATGGGATTTACCTCGTGATCATTTTGAGAATGATATCTCAAACTTTCTTGAGCCTCAGCCTGAGGAAATTCCAGAAGTGAAGTACCCACAGTCTTACCAAGCCACATTTGGGGGTACTCCAGGGACTGTGCACATGAATGGAGAAGGAGTAGTGTTCGTCTACTTCAATCACGGGAGCAAGAACTTTGAAAGAGTCAAGATCGTCCGCTCATGCTCATATGATCATCTGGAAGAGAAAAGAGCTCCCATTCCAACTCGAAACCAACTCTGTTCCACCTCGGAGATCGGCTCAGCGATACTAGGATGCCGTGCAAAGCTGCTCCACTACTGACCAACATTGGGGATGCTTATGCAGTGCCCCACTCTGAGTCAACATCAATGCAACTGTCTTGACCCGGCTAACACATGGCTCATACAAGATCATCGCCTCGGCCGATCAACCAAGGGGTAGCAGGGCAGCCAATAATTCCAGTGGATTACGCTACGTTACTACAAACACTTATGAATCAATTGGCTATTTCAAGCCGGTTGAATCTCAACAATCAAGCCCATCGGTGGTGACCCGATCGGACAAAGCTCCACCTGTTGCAAATATGCAAGGTTCTTCTTACGGGCGAGGACATCAATGGTACCAAATCCACGACCAAGGATCTTAGAAGAACGACCTCCGGAGACTCGGTGAGATACAAGCAATTGAAGCAGTGTCTGAATTGAAATCTCACATGAAGCAGGAGCTGATCAACCACTTCTCGGAGATGCTGCAGAAGCAATATGGGATAAAGCCCAAGCAACAGTCCTACATGTACAGGACACCGTATCCATCTGGCTATGATCAAATACCGTTCCCGCCAAGATTCAAGGTGCCAGACTTCACCAAGTTCTCTGGGCAAGATGAAACATCCACTATGGAGCATATCACTCGATTCATCATCCAATGTGGAGAAGCAGGGAACATTGATGCACTCAGGATACGTTTGTTCTCTTCATCCCTATCAGGGCCAGCATTCTCATGGTTCACATCACTGCCAGCTAACTCTATCATCAAGTGGTCAGATTTGGAACAGCAGTTCCATAATTACTTCTTCTCTGGCATCCATGAGATGAAGATTACTGATCTAACCAGACTCAAGCCAAGGAACGATGAAACAGTTGCTGGATTCGTTCGAGAGATTCGAGAGGTCGAACAAGTGCTATAGTTTGAATCGGGAGACAAACAAGGTGAGTTGGCTTTCAAGGTCTCTTGCCAACCTTGAGGGAGAAATATGCATCACATGACTTCGAGAGTCTCAGCCAATTGGTCAGTCGAATGAGTCAAGAAACTGCAAAGTCCTACGAGCCTAGAAGAAACTTTCAGACGAAGGTGTCCTATGTGGATTACTCTGATTCAGAAGATGAAGATAATATGATAGGGCTTGCGAGTGGGTCAAAGGCAAGAAAGGCGGTGTCACAGCCTTTGGCAAGAAAGAACCGAGAAAGATTCGGCTTTGATATCACTAAGGCCGATAAGATATTTGATCTGTTGCTTGACAGAGGCAGATTAAGCTCTCCCAGTTCCATACCATACCATCTGCAGAGGAGCTAAAGAGGATGAAGTATTGCAAGTGGCACAATGCAACATCGCACGACACCAATGATTGCAAAATCTTCAGACAGCAGATCCAATCAGCTATTGAGCAAGGGAGGCTTAAATTCGGACTCCTACCAAAGCTGAAAAGCCGATGAAGATTGATCAACACCCCTTCCCAACTAATACAGTTGAGGTGTCTAGCAAAGACACATCACGAGTTAAGTTGCTGACATCTGATTCGGCTCAAAATAAAGGAGCTGTCGATCCCAAAGTACAAGTAACCACTACCGATGTCAAAGGAAAAGGGTTACTACTTGAAGAAGGAGACTTGAAGCCACGCCGACATGTCACGTCCCAAATGCTGATCAACAAGTTCCAACGTCGACGAGAAAAAGCATAGAGAAGAGAAGAGTGGGCACGACGTAACGAAGGACATTAGAGATGTCCATTCTTCAAGTACTGCTGGGAAGAAGGGATCAAGCTACCAACAGCAGAAAACTGTCCAGAGTGCAACAGGACTTACAACAATAGCAACTCGACCAAAAGGGTTTGCTTTAATGACGGAAGACCTGCAGCCAGAGATCACCGTGAATTTAACAATCAACGGGTCTCAGTCCACGATCGGCTGGGGGGCAAAGCCAGCGTCCACGATCGGCTGGGGGGCAAGGCCAGTGTTCATGATCGGCTGGGAGGCCGAGTCAATGAAGAGTCAAACAATCGGTCGGAAGAGATGGCCGATTCTGTCCCCGATGAAGATATCATGTCGAACTCACGAGCGTCGACGCGTTACAACTAGATGATGAAGGGTCAAGCCAAACACGTAGAAGCCCAATCGCGGTGGTGTCCAGATGGCTTGACCAAGTCCCAGAAGAGGAGAGTCCAGCGCCTACGTCAGCTAGAACAACAAGAAGAAGCAGAGAGACATATGCTGGACAAGAAGAAGGTTCGGTCTAAAGTTTGGCGCCCAAAGCCTAAGGTCGATGATGGGAAGGATGACAAACCACAAGCTGATATAAACATGGTTGTCTTCCTACCAAAAGAGTTCATGGCTCCAGTTGATTCGGATGTGTCCGATGAAGAACTTGGCATGACTCAGTTGACACTGGAACCTAGACAAGCTATCTTTGAGAAGCCAGAAGATGAGAAGAGACAACACTTGAAGGCTCTGTTTCTCAAAGGATTTGTCAATGGCAAACCAGTCACCGAGGATGCTTGTGGATGGAGGCGGCGATCAACACGATGCCATACACCATCTGTGCAAGATTGGGAAATCTGATGAGGATTTGACCCAAACTGACATGATGTTGGTGGACTTCGAAGGCAACGTCTCTCTGGCTCAAGGAGCAATTTGCGTGGAACTCACCATCGGCAGTAAGACCCTTCCAACCGCTTTCTTTGTCATTAAAGGGAGGATCTTATAATCTCTTCTTTGGTCGGGATTGGATACATGCAAATTGTTGCATACCATCTACAATGCATCAATGCATCATCCAATGGATTGGAGATTCAGTGGAAGTGGTACAAGGAGAAACCTCCTTGACAGTGGCAGCTATAGAAGCACAAGGGTGGACTTATGATCGAGTGAGCTGCATATCAGGAAAAGTATGGGATACCAAGTATCTCAAAGTTTCCGATTTCAGACTAAAGCCGGTTCAAGCAGTCGGCTCTGATGACAAGATTTAATGGATCAGTTCATTGAAGATGAAGGGAAGCTTGGGCATGGGTTTACATCGGCCGATGAATTAGAAAAAATAGATCTTGGAGATGGAAGCAAACCAAGGCCGACGTACATCAGTGCCAAGCTAGAAGCAGAATACAAGAAAGAACTGATCATACTATTGAAAGAATTCAAGGATTGTTTTGCCTGGGAATATTATGAGATGCCTGGTTTAGACCGGTCTATTGTCGAACATTGATTGCCCATTAAACTAGAGTATCGCCCATTCCAGCAACACCCAAGGCAGTGTAATCCAAAAATTTATCCTGATATAAAAGTCGAGATAACAAAGTTACTCGAAGCTGGTTTTATTCGGCAGTGTCGGTACGCCGAATGGATTTCTAACATAGTTCCTGTCTACAAGAAAAACGCCAAACTACGCGTGTGCATTGATTTCAGGGACTTGAACAAGGCAACGCCGATGGATGGATATCCAATGCCAGTAGTCGATGCACTTTGGTTAATCTTTGCTGCACAAAGTCATCAGCTTCATGGATGGTAACGCCGGTTACAATCAAATATTCATGGCCATAGAAGATATTGCAAAAACTGCTTTCAGGTGCCCCGGCCACGTCGGATTGTATGAGTGGATTGTCATGACCTTTGGGTTGAAGAATGCTGGTGCCACATATCAAAGAGCCATGAATTACATATTCCATGAACTCATCGGCGAAATAGTGGAGATCTACATTGATGATGTAGTTGTCAAGTCAAAGAGCTACAGGGAGCACTTGGCCGATCTACGAAAAATATTGGAATGCACTAGAAAGCATGGTTTGAAGATGAATCCCAACAAATGTGCTTTTGGTGTTTCAGCTGGTCAGTTCTTGGGTTTCTTAATACATGAAAGAGGAATCGAAGTGGACCAGAAGTCAATCAGCGCCATTGACAATATAAAAGTACCATCAAATAAGAAAGAGCTCCAGTCATTAATTAGCAAAATCAATTTCATCAGAAGATTCATATCTAATCTGTCGGAAAGGATTCAGCCATTTACACCTCTACTAAAGCTCAAGGCCGATCAGAAATTCGTATGGGGAGAAGAACAGCAGAAAGCTCTAGATAATGTCAAGCAGTACTTAAAATCTCCTCCTGTCTTAATGCCCCCTCAAGACAAGAAGCCGTTCAAATTATACTTATCGGCTAATGAGCGGGCTATTGGATCGGCCCTGGTGCAAGAGTTTGAAGGAAAAGAGCGAGTTGTATATTTCGTGAGTAGAAGACTCTTGGGACGAAACAAGATATTCCGGTGAGAGACTATGCTTATGCTTATATTTCTCATGCACAAAGTTGAGGCCTTACCTATTAACTGCTGAATGCACCGTGGTGTGCAAAGATGATGTGGTCAAATATATGTTGTCATTACCAATCTTGAAGGCGGGATCGGAAAATGGATCTTGACTTTGTCGAATTTGATTTGACCTATCAATCGGCCAAAGCAATCAAAGGGTAAGTAATGGCCGATCCTGGTAAGATTGTGGACCTGAAGTTTATTCCATGGACTATGTTCTTTGATGGATCATCATGTGGAGTAGGAGCTGGGATCGGAATCGTCCTCATCTCGCCTCAAGGAGCAAATTACGAGTTCTCCATCCCAATTGAGAAAACCTCAACAAACAATCAAGTGAGTACCGTGCGGTGTTAAAGGGATAAAACTACTACGAGAAGTCAACGAAGTTGTTGAGATATTTGGAGATTCTCAACTCGTGATAAATCAGTTGGCAGGAGAGTATGAATGCAAAGATGATATATTAAGGGTTTATCATGAAGAATGCCTTGATTACTTGAGAGTTCAAGATAGTAAAACTTGAACATATCCCTAAGTGTCATAATAGTGAAGCTAATCGGCTGGCCCAAGGGGCGTCAGGATATCGGCCGATTCTGGCTGTGGAGTTATCAGCTGAAGATTGGAGGAAAGAGATAATAAATTATCTGAAAGATCCATCCAAGAAGGTTGATAAACAATTAAGGTACAGGGCAATTAAATATGTTACGCTAGAAGATGAGTTATACTACCGCATTGGAGTTCGCTCAAATGTCTCGGTGAAGAAGAAGCTAAAACTTTAATGGGGAAATTCACGAGGAGTCATGGAGCTCATCAATCAGCATTCAAGATGAAGTGGATGATCAGAAACAATAACTATTATTGGCCAACGATATTAGAAGATTGCTTCAAGTATTATAAAGGATGCCAAGAGTGTCAGAAGTTTGGAAGCATTCAAAGGGTTCCGGCATCGGCAATGAACCCAATAATCAAACCATGGCTGTTCAGAGGTTGGGCAATTGATCTGATTGGACAGATATATCCACCATCAAGCAAAGGTCATAAATTCGTACTGGTGGCTACAAATTATTTCACAAAGTGGGTTGAAGCCATCCCAATCAAGACTGTGACATCAGGCAATATGATTGATTTTGTTAAAGAGCATATTGTCTATCAGTTTGGTATACCTCAGACTATTACAACCGATCAAGGGAGTCAATTCACTTCAGGGGAATTCGAAGAATATGCAAATTCTTTGGGAATCAAGCTGTTAAACTCATCTCCCTATTATGCTCAAGCAAACGGACAGGCAGAAGCAGTGAACAAGGGCATCATCAAGTTGATCAAACGCAAGATCGATGAAAATCCTAAGCGATGGCATACGATCCTTAACGAAGCACTATGGGCGTACAGGATGGCATGCCACGGCGCAACCAAGGTATCACCATATCAACTGGTGTATGGTCATGATGTTGTATTACCTTGGGAACTAAAAACCGGATCCAGAAGAACTTCTTTACAAGATCAGCTATCGGTCGATGATTATTCAGCTATGATAAAAGAGGAATTAGAAGATCTTGCTGGTAATCGGCTGAGAGCTTTAGAGAATATCGAAAAGAATAAAAGAAGGATAGCCAAATGGTATGACAAGAAAGTCAAAGTTAAAGAGTTTGCCGAAGAGGATCTGGTCTGGAAGCTCATATTACCAATCGACTTTAGGGATCCCAAATATGGGAAGTGGTCACCTAATTGGGAAGGACCATATCGGATCAGCCAATGCGTACCAGGCCATGCATATATATTGGAGACATTGGAAGGAGAAAAGTTTGCCAGAGCGTTGAATGGGAAATATTTAAAGAAATACTATCCAAGCATATGGGTAGACGCTTAGTCCAATCAGAGCCTAAAAGCGGCCAATTCGAGACTCAAGTTACAGCCGATTACGAATAAAATCGTCTTTAGTAGCAGAAAGCCGAATCATCGAAGCATGTTCGGTTTAAGGTTATGGCCGATGTACAAATCGCCCTTAGAATAAAAAAAAATATATTTTTTCTCTCATCTTCGATTACAATGGTGACATCACAGTACAGATCTGGAGAATACATTTGAGAAGACAGACTTGGATGATCCATTACAGATCGATTACATTAGTCATCGCTGAACAGACGATGGGGACGAAGAAAGAGAAAAACAAAAAAGAAAGTGTAGATTTGACGAAGATGAATCACCAGATGCGGTAATTCTTCCCGTCAAGATTGTTGGGAAAGAAGACATAGGGTTGTTCTTCTTTCCACAACACCCAGGGACAACTTCCACCCTCCTCCACCAGCTGATGCACCTAAGTTGCATCACAAGGCTTCTTCTAGCTGTTGGACCTCCTGGCTTCACAAAAGGAGACTAGAGAGGGAAGTATGTTCTGGGCTGTTTCACAAGAATTCTTCTAGCCATCCTGAGTCAGAGAAGAAGGAAGGAATCAAAGAGCAAGAGTCTAAAGTTCCCTGGACCTATATCTCGAGCCATAGTTGAAAAAAGTGTGGTCTCCGTGAAGGTATGAGGACGGTTATTTATAGCCAGGGCACCAGAAGAGATAGAGATGAAGGAGCCAGAAAAGACGGAAACCGAAGATGCCAGATCCAGCAAAAGGGGAAATAGATAACCCGTGAATGGCTCAGTTTCCAAAGAATGACCGATTCAGAGGAATCACCCTCAAATAAAGGATGATGCATGTACACTCAGACGGTGGAAAATTGCTCTATCGCATCGACAAACTGCAGAGCATGGTTCGCAGAGATCATCTACTCAACATTGCAGACAGAGTCTACAAGCTCACTAGCAGTACTCAGGAGGAATGCTATTTCGAGTTAAAGTCTGTCAATGACCAGTGATGATCATCGACGATCACAGAGTTTTCCAGGGAAAGATGCCTCTCATACCCAAAAGACTAAAGGAGCTAACACCTACATCAGGAAAATCCCAAGGGCTGAAAAGGATACAGAGAACCCCCAGGTAGAAGGGTGAGTCTTATAGGGAAGGGAAGCGAAAGAGCCAAAGAGTCACATGGTGAACAACCCTGAGGAGAGTCAGATAGAAAGGACGGGACACTATCAATGGAGATTAATCATGTCGATCACGTGAAGAGATTTGGCTATTATTCAAAAGATGTCAAGCGAATTTCGGAGCAAAAGGATCATTTACTCCGAAACTAGGGGCATGTGTTGACACCGTTTTTTGGAAAAACAGGTCAAAATGGGATAAGGAGAAGCAGCCGATGAAAAACAGAGCGCAATCGGCCGATTAAGGAAGGAAAAGAGCGGTCAACGAGATTCGTCGATAGTCAGAGGAATTCGATCCTGACAGTGGGCCAGCAGGTCAGAGCGATCGGCCGATGGTCAACCGGAGGATCGGCCGATAGAAAGGGAAAAGGTGGTAATCAAGGAGATACGCCAAAAGGAAAGGATGGTGGAGGCGGGTCAATCTACGATTGACGGTGGGTCATAAGTCAGTTTTTAGAAGGTCTTTGACTTCTGCGAGAGTCCTTTTTGTTTTTAGTAGTTTTTATCTTTCTTTAGGTGCAAATGCGATCTGTAATCGGCTAGGAGTCGGGTTGTCCTCGGGACATAAATAGCGACCACTGCGTGGTCGGAAAATCTGTACACACCAATATCAAACAAACCGCCTCCGGGCAAACCCTTTACTTTACTGCATCTACTTTACAGCATCTACTTTTCGGCGACTTCGCCATTGCGATTTTCTCTTTTCTACAACGCCGTGCTTCGAGTTCGTCGGGCTGCATCAACCGACCTCAAGCAAGCTTGGGAGTACCGCTTTATCGAATAACCCTAGGCTTTAACCTCCAAGCATCACGAGGTTTCGTCTAGTTCTTTATTCACCCTTTACCGATATTTGCTAGATCTGCAAGTTTTTGTACCAATTCTTGTGGTTTTAGCTATTATCATTATCATCCACTCGATCTAGATCCTATCGGCTTCTAACACAGCAGCTGATTCCAACCTACTCGAGTGCTGACGTCACGATCGGTCGATTCCAGCCGATCCATCTATCCACGCACCCGCACTTCGGTCGCTCTCGAGCCGGCCGATCCCGCTTTTACCTGTATCGGGCGATTGGCTGGTACACGTGTCGCTACATGGCCATCGGTTCTCTAGCCGGTCCCTAATATTTTCCATTATCAATCAACAGTGTCGATTGGGCACACCGCAATGCATCGGAGTCACGTGTGTCGCGCGCAAGGGTGACGTCCTATTTTTGCGTCAACAGCAGGCTAATATTCGATGGTGAGCCATGAGATAATGGGTGCTGGCAACTTATCAAATAGCTGGAGTTGGATCTTATAAGGATTTTAGGCCTGGTTCAAGCTCAGTGGATTTTGACCCTTCCGCGCTAGCTGGTAGGCCGACGTGGTCGGCAACATTCAAGTTCGGAAAAAAGTTTATTCTAACCTACTACCCAACAATTAATTTCATATATTGGTATGTCCGGATAGGTAGGGCCCACTTGTCAGAGGTTGTGTTTCTGTCTCCCTGTCAAAGCACAAAGTGGACGCCACCTTTGGGTATCACAATCGAACAATCTCGCGGCGGAGGAGAGGAGGGAGGGGGGAAGCGTCGCTGCCAAGGAGGAGAGGACCACGAGGAAGGGGCGCCACCGGGATCCCACGTGCTGCCGGGATCCCTGCGTGCTCGCAAGGCCGCAGCGAAGCTCACACCCACGCCCGTGTGGCGGAGGTGGAGCACGCACGCCCCTGCGAGGCTGGAGATCCCCCCTCCCACGTGGCGATGACGGAGCTCACACCCACGCCCACGTGGTGGAGGCGGAGCATGCACCCACACGATGGCGGTGGAGCAGGTCCGTCCCATGAGACCGCGACAGAGCGTGTGTCCGTGCCCACGCGGTAGCGGAGCACGCAGCGCCGGAGAGTGAGAGGAAGAGAGAGGGGCGGTGTGCCAACCGGGGAAGGAGGGTCCACGCCGACCGATATCGGAGGGAGAGAGAGAGATGAGATGGGAGGGCCGGAGAGGGAGTCGGGAGAGACGGGAGAATAGAGATAGGGTTGGTTGTTTTTTGTTTTGACCCTTTGTTTTTCTTATATTTACATTTTGGACATTAGAACTTCTATTTCTTCACATTCTAATCCCTACAAATTCTATTTTTTACATTTTAGGGTGTGTTTGGTTGGGTTGTGGCTTTTGCAAAAGGTGTTGTGAGCTGTGGGCTGTATAAATGCAGCTGTGAGAAAGCAGCTATGGGGAAAGCGAAAGGCTTTGAAACAAATGTTGAACGGAACCACATGTCATCCATACCCACATTTTTCATTCTATTACTTCTCTCCCTGACGAGTGGACCCACTTGTCAACTTCTTCTTTCCTATGCGTGCACAGAGGGGAGGGAGGAGGGCCGGGAGGGCACTGAGGGTCGGGGAGGGGCAGGTGGGGCTACTCCCACCGCCGCCCGCCGGAGCAGTAGCTCGCCCCCACGCACGCCGGTAGGGCTCACCTCCGCGTGCCGGCGGAGCTCGCCCACACCCCAAAGGAGCTCGCTCGCGCGCTGCCAGGGCTCACCTCTGGGCGCTGACAGAGCTCGCCCGCACGTCGGTGGAGCTCACCTTCGCGCGCGAGCGGGCCTACCGCGACTGGTAGGGCTCTCCTGCGAATGGCGGAGCTTGCTGCGACCGGTAGGGCTCAAGGGCGGTGGAGCTCACGCGCGAAGGAGCTCGCCCACCACCTATTCTCCCGCGAACGACGGATGCCTCGCTGCGCCAGGGAGGGTAGGGCCACACGGCCGGGATCTAGCCGGACAGAGAGGATAGGTCGCGCCACCGGAGGGCAGCCGCGGGAAGGGGCGGGCGCGGTGGGATCTCCCGTGTGCCCGCCAGGCCGCTCCCGCCTGCCGGCGATGTCGCGGTGGAGAGCTCCCGCCCGCCGGAGAGGTCACGACAGAGAGCTCCAGTGGGGAGTTCGCGGCGATCAGGATGGGAGCGACAGGGACTCAGACGTGAATAGAAGGAAAAAACCGAACCGGTAGATGTGTAATCAGTGGCAGGTGGGTAATTTTGTGACCCAAAAGTAGCTGAAAGCAGTGGGGCTTTGGATGATAGCCAACCCCTTTGGTTGAGCTGTGGCTTTTGAAAAAGCTACTATGAGTGTGGGAAAAGCAGCTACGAAAAAGTCAAAGCCGTTTGGTTGAAGTAGAAACCAGATGCTTTGAAAAATAATGTAATAATAAAAGGCCTAGAGACTATTTATATGCAAATTTCTAATGAAGGACTAATATGTTCACTAATTCACAATTAAATAATTATTTTAGAAATATTTTTTGTTAGAGAACATTTCGGTGTGATCTAATTCCAAAGGGTGAGGACAGTGGCGGTTACATGTCCTAACGGACATGTCCCTTCGTGGTGCCCCTTCACCCATGTATATATATGTACAGACTTCATGAGATCAATACAAGATCATTTTCCTCTCTATTTGTCTCTCGTCTACACTCGAATTCAATACGCAAAAGATCTGTTTTGAGATTTCGCATGATCTCACATCAATTGATGTCTCATTTATTGATGTTGTACTATGTTCAAGCTCATGGATTTGAGTTGAACACACTTATTCATAACTAGAGTTCTACAAACTTGGTTATGATTGGGTGAGTACGTACTCATAAGGTTTGAGTTGTACAAACCCTTGTGTATTGGAATATCATACTTTGGTATTGGATGTTCAATACACTATTTTTATCAAATTGTTGTCTTTAGACATGTACGGGAATTAGTCCAATTGAGGAGGAAATGTGCCTTGTGGTCAATTCAATCACAAACCTCTATAATTAGGTAATATATGGTAAAAGTCCACAATTATGCTCTCTATGGTAAAAGTCATATAAGATGTTTTGTTACATCCTCTTTTGACTCATATTTTACCAAATTATAGAGATATCCATAAAAGTTTATATCATGTGGAAACACAAAATGATAGTAAAGGATATGACATATGTGTTTTTGAGAAATAGTCTCTCTTGGATTGTATGTATTGTACATACATTTTTCCGTACAACATGTTGCATTTGATACAATTTTTCTAGTTGATGCATACAATCGTATGATCGACTTGGCCATTCTATCATTGGAATGAAGTGAAAAAATCAAGGCAATTCTATTGGTCATGATTTTCCATAGCTTGGATACGCTAGTATCGCATGGAACTAGATTTTAAGTCCCTCTTATCTTAAAATCAGATTTGAATGTCTTAAGTTTCTTGAATTGGATATTCAAGAGAACAGGTGTGGTCTCATACAAAGATTGTATGGACATTTCGAGCATCACATGGTTAAATGATGCATCTATATGATGGCTTCAAATGTGTGTCCTCCTGACAACACAATACCATGAATTAATAATGGCTCTAGTTCTGAGCGCATTAGCCTACACACTATTGATGAATCTACGATTCAAACATTTAATAAATCATCACATGACCATCACTGATGAAATGCCATTTCCAACATGTTTGTTGGGGTCAGGTAGTTTTACACACTCCTGATTTGTGATTAACTGCATGTGTAAGTTCCCCAAGCTTTGAGTACATGGAAATCCATCAAGTATTTCCCATTTGCGTTTTGGGTATATGTTTTGCTACACAACATCCCACTCTCACCAACACAATGTACATCAATGGGCACACAGGAAACTGGGGATCAATGTGAGATTTCACTCTCCGCCGATCATTTGTATCCTCTTTATGAGGAACTTGTTATGCATGTACACTGGTTGCAATTTACTCATGAGCTTTTCCAGGAATTAGGGGGAGATATCAAGTACCACAAATAATGCCAAGAAATTTATAGAATGCAGGAAGCACTCCAGGCTCAGGATTCCGTACCAAAGATGAACCATTTGGGTTCAATGATTTGCTGGATTGCGAATCAACTGCCATTTGCATTTACTATTAGGTGTCGTAAAATCTTGCTAATCCTATGTAGTGCCAGAAAGAGTTATGGTATCACTCAACTCCCTATTACAATTGAAGTTGTAAATAAGAGGGGGAGAAGTATGGTCACATATTGGGATTAAGCTGCTTGCAAGCAACTAAAGGCTTGACCTTCTAAGATAGTAAATGTCAATCAACCTCCTCCCAGAGTGTTGGTAGACACCAAAATGATTGTATTATCCTGTGAATGGAAGCATTCACCACCTAGCTCAGTGGTGCACAATACTGAGGCTAGGATATCAGAAGCCCCTGATTCTCGTTTTGGGATTTCATGATGAATCATTAGGGTGCATAAGACACACACATTGTGTCTAGGAGAATTACATTATTTAAAGGCTACATGTTACTTACTTCTCAAAAATTGCATATGCATTCAAGTGATCCAATAGTCCATGGCCATGGCAGAGTACCTTCGTACTCAAACTGGATCTTGTTGAGTGATGCAATGAAGCAGAGATAGTCTTGCTCACCTGAAAGAAGTATTGGAAATATCTTTACTGTGGATACACATTTGAGGTGGTGAGAAGCAAGGCTAGTAGCAACAAGGGTTTACGCAAAACCCAAGCATTGTTTCAATGCCATTCTCCACCATGACTCACAAATTTCCGATACTATACTTATGGGTAGTAAAAATCATCTATCTATGCAGTTGATATATGTAGTGACAACATATACTTATGTAGTCACTGGATTACGGTACATTTTTTGGAGTTTTGATGGAATCCAAATACCTAATCCCTGAACACAAACTTGCAACATACATAGTGTATTGCTTAGTCACCTATGACTTAAAGCATCTGGTCGAATGTGGTACCATCGACCTAGTGAATCCCTCCTGTTGAAGGGATACACAAAGAATTGTATGTTTATGTGTATGTGTTGTTGCACATTCTAAACATACAATACTCATCGACGGATTACGATATAGAAGATATGAATTGAAAATCTTGAATGAGATTGGTTCAATTCAAAATTATCTTATCTCAAAAATCTTGGATATGAAGTTGTCTATATCCAAATCTCGTTGAAAAGGTTCAATACAAAAGAATCATATCCATACATCATATGGTTGTTTTGATTCTCTCATACACCTTGAGATGTGCTAATAATGCAACTTGCAAGAGCATTCGGCTGAATATTGTTTTTGAATGATATGCTAGCCAATAGCACATGGGATCATATTATGTTCTTTAGTGGAACTCATGATCTAGTTATGAGATTGGATATACTGATCTTGGCTATTTATATACAATCCCCAGAGTGCAAGATCACTAACATACTTCCTGCTCTTGTAAGTTGGACCTGCTTTTTCATGGATGTCTATCAACAAAAATTAGTGGTCACTTACATGTTGCTTTGCAAAATGATAAACCACATAGTGCGACTATGTGGTGGTTGTGGTTCTATAAATCACTAACCATATACTTTGTGTTGTTTAAATAGAAGCAAGTTATGTGAGGTACAACCTCAGAAATGGTTTATTTAACATTGGGAAATAAACATTCCACAAATCTAAGTATTATGATAATCATACAGATTATTTACACAGTCTCTACCTTGCTCCACATTTTCAAATGTGTTTAAGAGATTGGCATGAGAGAACTTAATGTTTTTCAAGTATCAGGGGGAGAGTTTCCCCTTTGATCCATAACTTGTTTCTGCATCATGTTGTACTCTTTTCTTTGTATGAGTTTTTACCTTGTTAGGTTTCTCATTCAAAGTTTTTAATGAGGCAACATTAACACAAGGTGTTATGTTGTATCATCTATTTTCCCCATAGGGTTTTTGAGGATGACACCCTTTGACATAACTGTAGTTCGTTTGAAGATTGTGAGTTTACCTCATAAGAGTTCAAATGGAACAACATATATCATGGTTTTTCCTTATTTTTCCCATTGGGGTTTTCAGGAGTTTACATGATATATGTATATATTTCTCAAATTTTCTCACAAGAATATTTGGGGAAATTTCAATTTAAATCATATGTCTCATCATTATTTTTCCCCATGAGGGGTTTTTAGAGATGATGGATGTTGACGGTTGATTATTGTATCAAAGTTCGTTTGGATTTGCAAGCGGACAAATCTCCCGTTGTAGTCAAGGGACCCTTCTTCCCTTAAGTGTGAGAATCCAAGGTATCGAATCCATGGAACAATGTGCAACACAAGGATTCAATCTAGTAAAGCAAAGAAACTCCTTCTTTTGAAGAACCAAGTTGCATCTAATCTAAGAGATCATCAAGAAAACACATCTAATCTAATCTACTAAACTCAAGAGGTAGCAAGAGAAAGCATAGAGATAACCGATCTAGAGAGTCTAGATCATGCTTATGTTGTAGCTCCAAACAAGATAGATGAAGATAGAAAAGTGAATCTCATTAAAAGCATCTTTAAACCGTAGCCTCCGATCCGATTCCGAAGACGCCCGCCTTTTGGAGCCACCATCCTGTTACAACGCACTCCTATTCGTGCGGGGTTAGCCTAGGGCGAGTTCGAGAAGAACAAGTTGAAAACACTTGGTCGGTCCGGTATGCACCTCTAGCCACCGCAGCTACAAGAGCACCCTATGCAATCTATCTTAAGTAAAGATTGAGGAAGAAGCAAAACCAAGGGAGAACAAAATCATCGAGAAGGCACTTGATCGCTAGAAATCGGATTCACTATAAAACTTCACCATGAATGATTACATGAACAAGATCACCACCGGGATCCTACCTCGATCTTGATCCTTGCTCCGGAGCTCTGACGTGGTCTTCCATGCAAGGTTTCCACGTCGGCTAGGGAAACCCTAGACAACTAGCACGACCCTCCTCTCCGAGATGGTGTCCCTCAAGCTTCTCTGCCCCTCGGCGGCGGATGACGAATGAATTCCTCCGTGGCTCTTGGCAGGGGGACTATAAATAGTCCGAGGGGCGTCTAGGTCAAAGGGGCACCGCAAGACCCGAAATGCTGGGCCGGCCGACCTGGGCCCATTTCGGCCCAGTTCGGCCGTGGCTTCCTCCCGGTTGCTTCTCGTGTCTTCTGGAACTTTCCACTTCCTGCATGTGGGCCCTTAGCGTCAGTTTCTCCGTGGTTTGGATAGGGCTCCTTGTCGCGCAAGCTTCATCATTTTCTGTCCAGTTCCTCGGAGTTTCACGGCTTCACGCTTCGGTCCTTGGGCCACTTGGAGTCATGTTCACTTCGTGTCTTGACTTGTGCTGGGCTTCATGATCTTCTCACAAAGTGCTTATTGAACTTTCCCGGGAAGTCTCCCTTTTAGCGTTAAAACCCTGCGTAAACAATAAACTCCAAAAACCACATGCGAAAAGAACATGACATATCATGAGGGTTAGGATCGTTATTTAGGATATCAAATCAATACCAACACCGAAGGTAAACTCATGGCTAGGTTGACGGAAATTCACCGTCAACAATGGATACAGACATACTATTGTTCTTTGGACTACATGTCTCGATGGAACAATAAAGTACCATGGTTCTACTCCTTATTTGTCTCACTGGGTTTTGAGGAGTTTGTTTGGTACATATTTAACTATAATTATTCCTCAGATTTTTCCCACAGGGTTTTTCATGTAGGAATTAACAACATAACTAAAGGATGATCAAATGAAGCTGGAATTAATCAAGGGGGGTGTTAGAGAACATTTCGGTGTGATCTAATTCCAAAGGGTGCGGACAGTGGCGGTTACATGTCCTAACGGACATATCCCTTCGTGGTGCCCCATTCACCCATGTATATATATGTACAGACTTTATGAGATCAATACAACATCATTTTCCTCTCTATTTGTCTCTCGTCTACACCAGGGTTTTTTTCCCCAGGAGGTCTTAATCACGGCTGTCCGGTTCAGAACCGGGGGCTCAACCGGAACCGGAAAAATCAGTTGAATTCAAAATCCAAACCAAAACACACGCAGTTCAACGGTTCCCACCAGATATCTGCGCGGTTCAAGATATCTGGTCCGTCGACCGAACCTGCTGAACCAAAAACCGAATTAGTGGAGAATTTGACGTGTTTTCAAATTTGAATTAAAAAATTAAAAAAAGAAAAGAAATTTTTCTTAAAAAATTGCAAGGTGCACAGAATCTAATGGTGTCAAACAATTTCAAATATTAGTGCATTTAGTATTTTGGCGGGCATTAGAAGTTCAACCGGCCAATTTTTTCTCTTTTTTCGTTTTTAGTTGAACTTCTAATACCCGCAAAGTATACTAAATGAACGAATATTTGAAATTTTTTGACACCATTAGATTCAACACACCTTAAAGTATTTTTGAGATTTTTTTGAGAATTTTTCATTTTTTTGAATTTGAACCGGTTGGGAACCGACCGGAACTGGAACCGGTCCGGACCGGTTCGACCGGTTCCCACCGGTTCGGTTAACCCTGGTCTACACTCGAATTCAATATTTTTAAAAGTTTTGCATCCATCTTGACCGTACAGAATAAGTAAAACCGTAGAAGTAATTTTTTTCTTTTATTTTTCTATATATATAGGCATACAGGAAAGGGAAAATGAGATGGCACGCACAGGCCTCAACTCTCTGTCCGCTGGTCCAAAGAAAAGAAAAATGAGCCTTCGTCGTCCACAGCTTGTCTGTCCGCCATGGTTGCTTGCCAAAGCTCGTGAGGAGCTTGGCACCGGCAGGGGGAAAAGGAGTAAAGGCTTGGGGAAGATGGAGGATGACTTGGGGGTGCTCCCCGTTCACCCAATCGAGTTGCGGTGTCCAGACGAAGGAGATCGGGGACGAGGCCGCGCGCGCCGGAGCTTGGGGGTAAGGCCGCGCCCGCCGAAGCTCGTGACCCTGGTCTTTTGACGCGGTAGCATGCGACGAACCTCACCCATGGCTGCGCAGCGACTTTCTTCGCCCGTGGCTCGTCGGAGTTGGGGCGACGAAGCTCCGGCAACCGGCTCGTGCAGTGTCACGACCCCAGATGGGCCTGAGGCCTGTAATAGACTAGCTGGGCCTGCGTGCCATCTACCGGGCCGGCGAGCCCATGTACACCGATCTGGCCTGCTGGCCTGGACAGCTATGTAAGCCGAGTCCGAACTGAGAACAGACATCAATGAATCAATTACAGACGTATCAGTCTCCTCCTTCAACCTCTCGCCTCCGGCGAGCCCTGCTCCTCTTCCCTTGACTCCTGCTGTGGCGGCGCTGCCGACCCAATCGCCGCGCGTGACGCCGGCAAAACCCTCTAGTTATCCCGTCCGATCTTAGGATCGTGACAATTGGTACCAGAGCCTCGTTCCCTAGTGCGGATCTGTGTCCTGCTGGCGCGGTGGTGATTGGGAGCGAAATTGCTTCGAGCTCAGTCCCGCTAAATCCCCGAGGCGGCGACCGTTCCTCGCCGGAGTTCGACGCCGGCGCCTTACCCAGCTATCCTACCACCAAATTCGCCACCCACCACCTCCACCTTCGCCCAAATCCTAGCCACCACCACCGCCACCGCAACATTTGCCGCCGCGCTACCTCTCACTCGCAGCCAACATCCGCCATGACCACTGTCAAGCGCATCGTCGCCGCCTTCGAGCTCGCCAGGATGCGACGTGAGCTGGAGCGCCGACGTCAACGGATGGAGGAATTGTTCACCACCGCATCGGTGGTGGCGACGACACCTTCACCGGCGACCTCAGCATCCCTCAGCCTGTCGGTGTCCTCCACCTCCACACCGCCCTCAACGGCCGCCGCTTCGGCCTCCATCGACACTACCAGGGAGCTACGGCAAGGCATGCCCGCAAGGTGCTCGACACCTGGTCGCGACCGCGACGAGAGTGCTCTAGTGCCTGTCGCGCCGTTCCCTCCATCGACCTCGCCTGCGGCACCTCCGGCGTCCTCCTCCACCACCACAGATCCCCTACGAACTGTGCCTGCAAGGTGTTCAATGTCGTGTCCAGGCCATGCCAAGTGTGCTCTGGCGCCCGTGAATGCTGAGATGGCCACTTCGTCGATCTTGTCGCGCACACTAACCACGACATCGACGTCTCCTCCGCCTGCAACAGCTGCTGCACCGACATCTACGCCAACACGAACAGTCCTGGTTGCAGAAGAGGAGGTCTTCACCACCTCGCCCACCAAGTGTTCGACGTATTCCTTCAGCCATGACATGATCCAGTTCGGCCTCACCATCAAAGAGGACTCTGTACTGGATGACATGCAACAAAGGTATATCATCAATCCCACCTCTGCAGTTTCAGTCAGTGTTCCTCCATGGCTGGCCACTAGATTATGGAGTATGCAGCAATTGGAAGGAATGAATTTGCTTAATTCAGTTCTGCTAGAGCCATGGTCTGCTATTTTTGCTGACAAGGAACCTGAACCATATATTCTGATGTTTGAGCGAGTTTGCATTTTACCAAAACCTCCATGGTCAATAGTCTGTTTTGCTGCAGTTCAATTTTGGTTGCAGTTCAATTTTGGTTGGGTCACATGGCACCAGAAACCACAATGGCCACCACCTGTACAGTGGGAAATGCAAACTGATGGTGTTCATCTAAGGCCAATGGCTTGGCCTCCCTTTGGTTATCCTAGAATTCTTATGCAACTCGAAACCCTGCTACCATTTCAATTCAGTTTTTCCAATAACACCTATATGATGAGTTATTTTGAGATGAGTGGGCAATATACAGTTGAGTGCATAGTTGACAACTCTTTCTGGATGGGTTATACTGCTAGCTATGTGTTTGACCGTGGGAGAAATAGGAGTGAATTCACAATGTCTATCATCTTACATGAGACAGTAGGGTCAGCACATATATCATTTTCTTTGGTGGAAGCCAACTCAATTACTCTGCAATTTGGAATGCAAGTGAATGATGTGCTTGTGAAATGGGAAGCTCCTTTGTCAATGATGCTAATTCATTCAGCAAGGAATTACTCAGAGGTCCTGGACAATGCATTGCAAGTGATTAGGCTCATCTTGGACCTAAGAGTGGGTTCAGTACACTCATTTTGGGGTGATCAGTGGTGTGCATGGGTCATCTTTCCTTTGCATTTCCTTATGGTGAGGCAGACAGCTCTGCTACGGCCAATCTATGCTCAGAAATTATGCCCACTACTTCCTGATAAGAACAGTGTGGTGTTTTTGTTATCAGGATTGCATCAGATGGCATTTTGCATAATGCTAGAGCTTCCACCTATGTTGGCTTGTATGGCTGATAATGATCTTGCTCGAGCAAAGATGCCATTCACTAGTCAAGTGTTAAGTCCTTACTTTTCATGTGGAGTACAGGCTATGCTTCTATGGCCAGCAATACACATGCCTGTGACTAGCCTTCAAGAAATTCAGTTGGACCAGGGATTTCTTTCTTTTGCATATCTATCTACTGAGTTGACATTTGCGTTTTGGTCATGGAGATGGTTGTGGAGATATACTGGTACTTTCACTGGTATGAGAACTGCTATTATCAGGTGGTTAATTGAAGGGGGATGCAGCTCAGATGATCAACCTGGTATTGCGAAGCTCGCTGTGGACAAGATTTCCGACAAGTGGTATGTGCTCCGGTCTTCACCTTGTCGGTACCATAGCTTTCCTTCTAGATGGTCGTGCTTCCATGATGGTGATGAGTTGGATCAAACAACAGCTCCTTCCAATGTTATGTCGCATATTATGGTGTTTTGGCTCAAGCAAATGCAGAAATCAAATCAAACTGCTTCCACTTGGCTTGATGAGTGGTTAAGCACACCCTGCTGCAGCTTAACCTTACAATTGGGGTATGTGTTGCTGAAATCAGTTTACATGGAGTATGTGACAGCAATTGTGGGAAATACTATACAAGCACAGCTGAAGTGTAGTGGATGTGTAACATTGAAGACTCACACTTTCACTAATGGGAGTTACATCAAGCAGCTCTTAGGGGCTGAAGAGACCATCCACAAGAGGTGGTGCTCATCTCTCTTGTCTCTATTGTGCAATGATGCTGGAAATCACAGAGAACTTCATGGTATAATGCTTATTCTCAAATGGTTACTAACTGATGGGGAATATAGCTCAAATGGTAGAATTGGTCTTGCAAAATTGCCATGGGAGCTTATTGCTGTGTCAGATCAGATGAGTTGCCATGCCGCTGTTTTTCAGAAATGGTGGCGCTACTTCCTGTTTATAGGAGTGGAAATGGCTTTGCTGGAGTATTTCTCAGTGATGGGGCTCAAATCAAATGCATCTCAGATTGGGTTGCTTGTACTACTGACAAGACCAAACCTGACATCTATATCAGTGGGTGCGCCTTCAGTAAACAACTCAACATCAGTTTGAGAAGTCTGGGAGTGCACTGTCTACAGAAAGCATCGGTGGGGCAACAGGCTGATCAGAACATGCATTGCATATTTATGGATCTGACATTTATCTTACAGCATATCAGCAGTGTATTGGCAATCACTCTCGGACTGTTTACTATGCCAATGCTATTAGACTATGTGTTTGCAGGAGAATTGTCCCGACAACACACACTTGACTCTTCGAGTTACAGTCTGATGGATAATATACTAACGGGAGGACAAGCACCACTGAAGTTTATGATACCACCTGAAGAACCAAGACATGGTACTGATATGAGAAACAAACTGAGCCTTCACCACAAGTATTTCATGAAGATCAACTACAAGGGGCGGGTTATTTGGGTGCTTCAGTTCTACAATCATGCAATTGAAGATCCTTGAGGCCTTCTTCACAAAGACCATGACATATCCTTCTTGTTGCTGCGGAGTTTCTAAACATATTGATCACCATGCTATATCATTATAGTTCAGTTGCTGCTCCTGTAGTACACATGCTATATCACTTTAGCAGCTTGAGGGCAAGCTGGTGCTTAAGACGGGGGGAATGTCACGACCCCAGATGGGCCTGAGGCCTGTAATAGACTAGCTGGGCCTGCGTGCCATCTACCGGGCCGGCGAGCCCATGTACACCGATCTGGCCTGCTGGCACGACAGCTATGTAAGCCGAGTCCGAATCGAGAAATGACATCAATGAATCAATTACGACGACGTCTCCTCCTTTAACCTCTCGCCTCCCGTGAGCCACCTCCTTCCTTCCTTGACTCCTGGCGTGGCTGCTGACCCAATCGCCGCGCGTGACGCCGGCAAAACCCTCTAGTTATCCCGTCCGATCTTAGGATCGTGACATGCAGGTCTTGAGGATCTCGATGGCGGTTGGCGGCGGATGCGATGCGGAAGGGAGCGACGCAACGCGGAATAGAAAAAAAAGAACCGGTACGTTTCATAACTAGTGGCAGGTGGGTAATTTTGTGACTCAAAAGCAGTTGAAAGCAGGAGGTAAGGGTACTTTCAAATTTGTATTAGGCAAAAGGTGCTTTTGGCTGTGGCTTTGGATGGCAGCCAACCTCTTTGGTTGGGCTGTTGGCTTTTGGCAAAAGCAGCTAAAAGCCTAACCAAAGGGTGTGTTTGGTTGGTGACTTTTACAAAACTCTTTGTAAGTAATAATGAGAAAGCCATGAAGTGGTCAGTGAAAAGCAAAAGTCCATTTGGTTAAAATGCTGTGGCTTTTAGAAATACTCCCTCACTTACAGACGGACTCCACACGTCATAGAAAAAAACATCCCCTTCCTTCTTCCTTCCCCTCTCTCTCACGCCATCTTCTCTTCCTTCCCCAAGCTCATGGGCCGGGCTCGCCGCCGCGCTGATTGGGGCTCGCCGTGAGGCACGCGGCTCAGGCTCGGCGTCGAGCCCGCTGCGCGACCGTGGTCGGGGTTGCTCGCCCGCCGGCGGCGTCCAGCGGCACAGGCTTCGCGCTGGCGCGACGGCCGGAGCTTCGTCGTCGGTGGCGACGGCCGGAGCTCGCCGGCCAGGGCGCGACGCCTTCCCAGTCCCACTCTCATCCTCCCTGCCAATCGGTCTTCTTCCTCTAGGAGGAGAAATCAGGCCACGCGTTCCGGTAAATCCACCAGCCACACACCACCGCCACCCAATAGCCGTCGCCCAAGCCTCCGTCATGCTCCCCTCTACCTCCGTGGCCACTCAGTGCCTGGCGCCATTACTCCTCCGACAGGGAATCGAGGTGAGGGAGGACTGCCCCCACTGGATCTGAGGAGAGGGAGGGCTGCTCGCAGGGTCTAGGGAGAGGGAGGCATGGATGCGGCGCAGGAGCGACGGATGGCCTCAGGTGAGTCTGTTGGGGCAGTTGTCCTGGCGAGCGCCTCGGCGGCGGGGGGCGTCGGTGGCCACGTCGTGTGTCGCGGCGAGCGGACGGGAGCGACCGGGGAGGGGTGATGCCGATAGGAAACAAACGAACGAACCGTTACGTTTCATAACCAGTGGCAGGTGGGTAATTTTTCCCCCAAAAGCCACTGAAAGCAGGTCCTCCCTCTGCTTTTGACTTTGGCTTTGACTGGCAGCTAACTCCTTCGGTTGGCTTTTGGCTTTTGGCAAAAGCAGCTAAAAGCCAAACCAAACACACCCTTAGTCTCTAGAGAGTTGGCAAATAAATCTTAATTGAAGATGGTAGGTGGAGGTGGATGAATAAAATTTATAGTTATTGTATATAGAGTAAATATATAGAGTAACAAGAATGCAAATAGTCTTAAGGTGTTAAGAATTTCACCTTTATCAAACTTTTTTTCAAATATAAGAGTTACAAAAAGTCACTTCACCAGGTAGAGTGTCATTTTGCGAGAACCGGAGCCGTGCTGAAGAGGTCATAAGCTGTTGCAGGACTTCTTTCTCGGTGGCTTTGAGCCTTTGACAGTGGAGCCCTAGGAAGCTCATTTTCTCTATCATGAAGAGGATGACATTATGAGAGTAAGTAAATATGGAAATATTCGATTTGCTTGCTTATTGGTTTGGCCAAGTAAAATGTACTCACTAGCGAAGATGCTATTCAATTCACCCGAGCGATTAAGAGAAAATCTTACATTTTACTAACACCAATACATCCGACAAGCCATCCAAATAAGAGCGTTGTTCGCTCTCCTTACCTAGCTAGCCAACTAGGTGAGGCAAATCTCGTTAATAATCCAAATACACATGAAATTCGTAGTAACACACAGGTATTGCTGCTAGTTAGCTATAAAGCCCGGAACTCTCTAATTCGACCTGAAAACCCAGCCCAACGACGTACTACATAGGATGACACGATTTTTTTCATCTCGAAATGATTCAGGTTATTGCTTCCAGCCCGATACGTTCATAGGGGGAAGTCCCCACGAAAAGAGCGATATGCAGAGAGCCTCCAATCGATTTTTTCCCCATTGCAATATGCACGTGCGACTGTGCGAGTTTAGTTATTGCTTGAATGAATCGCATAAGATGGTTGTTCGGGGGGAAAAAATCGCATAAGATGTGCTCAAATCTAGAGGCAATTGACCTCACAAATCAACCGCGGGGACGGTCTCGCGGCCTTCCGTTACTGTCGACGCCGGCCGATGGAAAAATCAGGCTGGCATGCGGAGACGGTAGACATTTCGTCCGAGAAAGCACCGCAATATTGAGTTTACAATTGACCGCTTGATTCTCTCCTCGCGGTCGACACGTACAAACCCGGAGGGAGCGCCGAGGCGGCCCCAATTTTCGCCGGCGAGCCCACGTGTTAGGAGTGGCGGCGCGGACGCAACGCCCCCGGCGAACGCTGCCCGCGGGAACCAACGGCGCGGACGCGACTCCCCCGGCGAGCGCCGCCCGCGGGGACCAACGGCGGCGGCTCTCCCGGCGTCCTGACGCTGCGGACGTGGCTCCTCCGGCGAGCGACGCCGTGGCCGACGGTCAACGGTGGGTACCGGCGGATTTTTCGATTTCGTCGTTTTTTTAAAAAAAAATTCTTCAAAAGTTTTTCTTCTTATCTTTTTGGGTTGTTTCGGAATTTTCGTTCTAAACTTTTCTGCAAAATCTTTTCCATAATTTTTTATCTTAAGTTTTCTCCAAAAAAAATGTGCAAAATCTTTTTCCAGAAAGTTTTTTCTGAAGTTTTTCTGCAAAATTTTGTGCAAAATCTTTCCACAAAGTTTCTGAAAAACATTTTTGTCATGTCAAACGTTTTGCTTCAAAAATTTTCGTCCGAAATTTGTTCCTGATTAACCTTTTGTTTCAAAATGTTTCGATAAAAAGTCTTTTCTCTGATTTTTATTTTCTTTTACGTTTTTCTCGGTTTTTTCCACGGGCCCACGCGGAACGCACGTGCACGTGTGTCCATCCGCCCCAATAAACCCACAGATCTCACTGTCACAGTCGATTAATTAAACTTCATCACAGAGAAAAGAAGGAAAACGGCAGCGAGCAGAGCACGCACGCGGCCGCGGGCCCGCGGCACGCGATGAGTTCCAAATTTGACGCCTTCCAACAATGGAGGTGCCCGAAGCCCACTCGATTCCGCCCTCCCACCAGCCCCAACCCTCCTCCTCGATCCCACCAGTAGAGCAGCCCTCCTGCCCCTTGCTCCGGGCTCTTGGACTTTGAAGCCGCTCCAACCTCCCAAAGTTTGATCTTTTTCTGTCTTTCTCGCGGATTAGAAAGGTTCCATCTTTGCCGGCCTCTTCAGCTTCTTGGGGCCGCCGAGTGGTATCTGGGCTCGGTCGAGTGGAGGGGGCTCCGCCGGCCGCAGCGGTTCTTGTGATTGGTTCTGCGATTTGGGGGGTTTAGTGCCCAATCGGGTCCCCACTCCCCAACAAGGTCCGTCACTCCGTCCCGGTGAGCTGGAAGGAGGTGGTTACTGGAATCTACGGCACTCAATTGGTTCGTTCTCTCGCTGGAAGCCTTGCGTCTTCTTTAGTTTGCTTTCATGGAGAGGTTGCAATTTGGTTACTCTTTGCCGTTCTGACCAGCAATCTTGCTCTGCAACCTGCGTGATTACTGTAAGCCCATTTTTTGAGTGGCCAATTCAGCTGTTCTGGACGATTTCTTATGTCATGTTAGACTTCATTTCTTATTTATGTGATCTAGAAAGACATCTATTCTTTGTGTGGTATAATTATTCTGTTGACTTGGCTGAAGAGCTTAGGGTCAATTTTTTGTTCATGCCAGCCATTAAAAAAGTCAACACGAGATGATAGGAAATTTGAGGTCCTAACTCTAGAAGCTGGGGATGTGAAAGATCTCAACTAGTGTTGGGGCAATGTGTCACACTCATCTTAACATTCGTTTCCTTAGGTGTCGCTCTTCTGGTTGGTATTAATTCGGTCTGAATTGTAGGTGGACAGGTGCCCATTACTCACAGTGCAAAAGGGGGAGAGGGAGTGGGCTAGGGCGACAGCAACTCAGGATCAAGTGGAAACAAAGGCATAAAGCGGCAAAGGTATCTGTACCAAGGTGAAGGTGTCTCCTACAGGAAAGGTGTGATTTTTTGAGAGGGAGTTCATTGCTGAAGCTACAGAGACAACAGAAAGGGAGGAGCCATGGTGAAGAAGAAGCTGAAGAAGCTGTATGCCAAGGACGCTCGGGAGTTCTTTAACCAGGTCATGGTGGAGCAGCCCTTGCTGCCCTTCCTGATCCCACTCGGTCTCTTTGCGTGGTTCGTCGAACGCTGGGTTGTGCCATTTTCCAACTGGGTTCCCCTCGCTGCCGCTGTTTGGGCTACCATCCAGGTATTTGTGTCTGCCATTTTGTTTAATACCAAGCTTAATTGGTAGCAGCAAAGTACCAATAGCACGAGCAATTGCTCTTTTCTTATTCATGAAGTCCTGATCTTCCCTTTGGGTTGTCAGAAGTCCTCATAGAAAATCAATATCAAGCAACAATAAGCTTCCACTCCTGCCTCACTTTATTTTCATGAGGAATTGTTTATCTCCCTGTTACTATAGTTGCTTTGCCTTCTTACCTACTTGTATGATTATTGCAGTATGGGAGGTTTAAAAGGAGGATAACTGTAGAAGATTTGAACAAAAGATGGAAGCATCTGATACTGAATACAACTGTATGCTCCTTTACTCCTATTCTTATTGGTTTCCTTTCATAAATTCTCAGTCGAATTACTTTTTATGTTCTATAGCCTACAACACCGATTGAGCCTTGCGAGTGGTTGAACAAACTTCTAACAGAAGTTTGGCCCAATTACATGGAGCCAAAACTGTCAAGGAGGTTCCAATCTACTGTTGAGGTCTGTTTCTGAAATCTTGCTGAATATTTGTTATCTATGCCTCTTTGCCGATGAGTGCATTTTCTGTAGCTATTGAGCTCCAGATACCAAGGTGCTACACGAAAGATGTCAGTTATACTTAGGGTCTGCTTGATGGTGGATGCTGGTAATCTTGTTATTAGAACTGCTTTTAGAAATTTAGTGTCTGGCTAACTGCTTTTCTTTTAATTTAAGTTGCAAACATATATATAGATTTGTTTCAGTGTACCAACAATTGTGTGAGAGACAAGGGTTGTATAGCAGACTTTGTACAAACTTGTTTAATTTCCTACTAAACTGAGGGTTTTAACAATCGTTTTTCAGCCACTGCTTCGAAAAATAAGCACAGTGGCATCAGTACAAACTGACCCTTATTAGTAATTTTGAGCTTGGGGGGTGTAATTTAAGGAATGAACTTTAGAGGTTGTGAATTTTTTTACTCTATTTTAGTGTAAGTTAATTAATTGTTAACATTAGAGGGAAGACATGCTTTTGAGTAGGTTGTGTTATTGTGATTAGTTGTATTTGATTCTTGGAAGTGTATAGGTCCCAGATAAAGATACTCATTAGCATGGTCCTGTATTTGATGTATTAAATATGTATTGGAACATATACTTGTGAAATCTTGCATCGTCCATACACAGCTAACAGAGCTCTATGATTTTGCAGAGACGTTTGAAGAATCGAAAACCAAAATTAATAGTAAGTTCTTTTTTTAAATTTGTTTCTCTTTTCATGTGTTTATCATCTGATTTCAGTACTAAGGTTTTGTTTCCTATCACCAGGATAAAATAGAGTTACTGGAATTCTCACTCGGCTCTTGTCCACCTACCTTGGGAGATGAAGGGATGCGCTGGATTACTTCGGGTGACCAGGTTAGTAGTGTATTATTCTGAAATGCAGTTGCATCTGAAAGTTTCACTTGCCCATAATTTCCTTAAGATGGATATCCTTAAGATGGATATGGTGATATTAGGCAGTTTGTAGTCATACCAAACTATATTGCAATGATTTAGCTTGTTGTCAGTATGTTGGCTATTTTATTATCAAACCTAGTCCTACATCATAAAGGTGAATCTTTTGGATATTTTACAGTACTGCTAATTACATCTTTGTTTATTCTGTTGTCAGCTTTGTACTATTTTTTTGTACAAACTAGTAGCTCAGCTCTTCCCCTGTAGCTTTAGCAGTTTGACATTTCCATCTTTAATATATGTCCTGAGAAGCTGAAGAGGTTCTGTATTTCTGCACATAATTTATGGGGTCTGCAATTTAGTAGCTACATCTTGTCTAATATGAACTCCTTTTTCTCTCGCAGCAAGTCATGTGCTTGGGTTTTGATTGGAATAGCCATGAGATGAGTGTAATGTTTTTGGCGAAACTAGCAAAGCCACTGATCGGGACTTGTCGCATTGTCATAAACAGCATTCACATCAAGGGAGATGTATGTTCTTTCCTCTTACATTGTCTTGTTCCTTGACCTATTATGTATTTTTTAAATTACTTTTCTTAATTCCAAAATCTGAGTAATCCCGTCACCTTGAGCGAGTTGAGTAGGCTACAAGCAGCGATGATAAAAAGTGGTTTACAATGAGCACTTGAGCAGCGATGATAATTGAGCTATTTGTAGTTTCACGTGGTTATGAAATAGTGTTGTGACAACAACTGATTTGATGATAATTCATATATTGATTTGGTACACCAAGTGTATTATTTGACTGAATATAGTAATAAATATTATCTCTTACTGCAGCGGAGAGAATTTTGGGTGCATAAGTACTTTCATCACTTTAACGCTTACAACTGTTGCGCTTTTGTCCCTGGATTATGCTATATGTACAATTAGTCTGAGTTTTGAAGTGGCGATTATTGCATCACCCATTTGTCTGTGCCAGATTGAGTTTTTGCACTATCTCTGATCCATATTATATTGTTGCAGCTTCTACTATCACCCATACTTGATGGTGAAGCTATACTCTATTCTTTTGAATCTACCCCGGAAGTCAGGATTGGAGTAGCATTTGGAAGTGGTGGAAGCCAAGCAATTCCTGGTATGGAGTTGCCAGGTGTCTCGACATGGCTGGTGGGTTTGTGCTGGCCATTTAGGGCCAAAATTTCAAGAATAAAGTTCGAATTGCTATTCATGAAAAGTTGTTAATACCATGTGATCTTGTTACCTTCATCAATGGCATCCATTGCATAACAAAATCTGGATGCTATATCTGAATATCTAATGATTTCTAGTGCATACTTCATGTACCGTGCAGGTAAAGCTTTTGACTGAAACCATAGGGAAAACAATGCTTGAACCGCGCCGACTATGTTTTTCTTTGCCAGCAGTAGATCTAAGAAAACAAGCAGTTGGAGGTGTTCTATCAGTTACTGTTGTTTCAGCTAGTAACCTCTGTAGGAGCACAGCTAACCGTCAAAGCTCAAATGGAGGGACCATGTCTGGAATTGCTGATAACAAGGTATCACAGACATTTGTTGAGGTAGAACTTGGCAATTTAATGAGAAAAACAAGTACCAGTAAGGGTCTAAATCCTACGTGGAATAGTACATTTAACATGGTACTGCATGGAGAGACAGGCATTGTCAAGTTTATTCTGTATGAATTGGATTCTGGCGGTGTAAAATTCAATTTCTTGACAAGCTGTGAGATAAAGGTATTCTAGATGTAAAGCTATTCTTATTTTAGCGAATATTTCCCCTTTCCTATATTTCTTGGCAACTGTGGTTCTTCCAAGGACACTCAAGTAAAAAAATAATGTAAACAGGTCAAGTATGTTCATGACGGTTCAACAATATTTTGGGCGATAGGACACAACTCTGGTGTTGTTGCAAAGCATACTCAACATTGTGGACAAGAAGTTGGAATGGTTGTTCCATTTGAGGATATCAATGGAGAGGTACCTTGCCTATACTTTACACTCCTACTTTAGTTTTTAAACATGATATAATATTATAAGACATGAATGCGCAATTGATAGAAATTTAATAGCATGTCCTGGCTAGTTTTCTCAAGTTGTCTCCATACCTGTCTGGTCTGCCATTTTGTCAGTGACAGTTTAACAGAAAACTAATATAGAACTTTGGAGAGCAATGGAAGCTTACAACTATATAAGTTACAGAGGTCCTTCGTGTGTGTTACTTCACAACATGTGTAGCACTTCACAACATGTGTTACTTCAGAACATATGCTTGGAACTTTGGATATATTATATACAAAATGGAAGTTTTGATGATTTTTGATGTACTAGCACTTTTTGAAGTGGGAAATGAAGAGGAAGCATTGGAGAGAATTTCATCCACGTTCAAAGAACCAGTGGAAGTAATGAAATTTCATTCAAGTGGACTCCACAAACTCTGTAGATAATTCCTTAGGAACGGCTGAATAACTGCCATTTTAATGATACAGTGCAATGCTTTGATAGTAGTAGTGTACATTTACCTTGTAGACTTGTGACATTTGGAAATTTCCAAAAAGTTGCATCCCACTGTTTGTTTAAGTTGTTATACTTGACCAGTTGACCTCTTCTTTTTTTAAAAAAATATTCGTATTCAGTTAATGTCCTAAATCAATCGTGGTGTGTGCTATTTTTTTTCTCGAACACACAGGAGAGTTGTGTATCATTGTGTTAAGAAAAAAAAAGTCAAATTGACATAATTAAGAAATCAAACTGGGTGCACTATTTCGTTGGATAGAATCCTGATTGTAACAATAAGAAAAATCAAACTGGAATAACAATCAGAAATGTATTCTTACTTGTTTGACTATGTACTGGGTAACTATAAAAAAGACAAGCAATGCCGTTTCTTGCCTTGTTCCCCTGCCCCCTCATACTTGCTTATTTATTTTGTCTATGAAGTATGAATGATTGTATGAAGCTATTCTGAGTGCTTTTTGTTGCAGTTAACTGTAAGCTTAGTGCTAAAAGAATGGCAGTTCTCTGATGGGTCAGTTACATTGAGTAATTCTCCGAGCAATGGTCATCACTCCCCATTTGATGGATTGCCAAATCTTCATTCCGTAACAGGAAGGAGACTTAGGGTCAGAGTTGTTGAGGGTAGGGCCCTCACTGCAAACGGTAAATCTGGAAAATGTGATCCTTATGTGAAACTTCAGTACGGAAAGGTTAGTTGTTCACTTGCTGAAGTTTAGTTCCACCAACTATTGGGTTAAGATAATTTAAAATTTAATACTTTATTTTGCTATTAGGCTCTGTACCGAACAAAAACGCTGTCACATACAGTTCGTCCAGTTTGGAATGACAAGTTTGAGTTTGATGAGATCGCCGGTGGTGAATGTCTGAAGATCAAATGCTATAATGCAGATATATTTGGTGATGAAAGCATTGGTAGTGCAAGGGTTAACTTGGAGGGACTTTTAGATGGTGCCAGCCGTGATGTTTGGGTCCCACTTGAAAAAATAGATTCGGGAGAGGTCAGGCTTGAAATAGAGCCAATAAAGAATGATCACAACAATAGCATGCAGGTATATATGTGCTCTCCTCTTAAGCACTAAATTGGTTCGTGAAGAGCTCCCAACATTATAAATTTGAATATCAGAAGCTTGCAGCAATGCTAGTTCATTGATAATTGCACTACCCCTCATCAGTTGCAAATCTTGTTTTCTGCATCTAAACTTTTGTTTGTCCTTCCTTTTTTCAGAGCTCAAGTAGTAATGCTGGAGCTGGCTGGATTGAGCTAGTTATAATTGAGGCCAGGGATCTTGTTGCTGCCGATCTGAGAGGCACCAGTGATCCTTATGTCAGGGTGCAATATGGGAACAAGAAGAAACGTACCAAGGTTAGATGACAAATTTGTTGACTTATTATGTTTGCACGAGATCTCTGCATAATGGGAGCTGCTAAACATACTGATTTTCTGAGCAACTTTGCAACTCTGTGCTGGGGTAGTAGCATCTGGCATTAATGTTACTTAGTGTTTACTGCAGATTAGTTGCTCGTAGAGCTTGTTCTTAGCTACTCCCATCTGTTCAAAAAGTGTAAGATGTTTTAGCTTTGCTTAAGTCAAACTTCTCTAACTTTGTTCAAACTTATAAAACAATATGTTAACATCTGGAATACCAAATAAATAACTGTGAAGACATATTTCATTAGGCATTTAATGAAACTAATTTGATGTTGTGGATTGGTGCATTTTTCTACAAACTTGGTCAAAGTTAGAAATTTGACTTATGTCAAAGCTAAAACATCAAATTTTTTAACAGAGAAAGTATAATAGAAGCACTTCCTTGGTGATGCTTGGGGGCTTGTTACTTTTTAGTTTACACCCTTGGGGCCATGGCTCTGCCATTGTTTTTTCATCCTCTCACGTCTGTGTTCAGAACATATTATGGCCTCCTGGCTGGCCTAAGTCTCATATATGCTATGTACGGAGAAGTTGCAGTACTCCCTCCATACTCATAAAACATGTCGTTTAGGACAGCGACACGGTCTCCAAAGTATAACTTTGACTTCTTATTTGTATAAAAATATTTGTTAAAAACTAACAAATGTATACTTTTATAATAGTGTTTTGCAAGACAAATCTATTTATGTAGTTTTCGCATTTTCAAACTCAACAACTTAAAAGTTATTCATGATTTATATTCCTAATGTTTGACTGAAATCTTGTCCAAAACGACATGTTTTATGAGTATGGAGGGAGTATGTTGAAAGCTGCCTCGTTCTTTCTGTGCAGGTCATTTACAAAACACTCTCACCGCAGTGGAACCAGACGTTCGAGTTCCCAGAAACCGGAGAACCCTTGATTTTGCATGTCAAGGACCACAACGCGGTCCTTCCAACTGCTAGCATTGGCCATTGCACTGTCGAATACAGCATGCTATCTCAAAATCAGTCCGCGGAGAAATGGGTACCACTCCAAGGGGTAAAAAGTGGAGAGATCCGTGTGAAAATCGCGCGAAGGGTGCAGATGCCAGACTCGGAAAAGAAAAACACGCTGGGGACAGATCCATCTGGCAAAGGGCACAAGATAGCAGCACAGGTGCGAAGCCTTGGTCCAATTGATTCTGTTTGCTCGTGCCACACCCTTCTGAATAACTCTCCTTTTGGTCCAGTCCAATTGATAAACATGCTGTGTGTGTGTTTTTCCTACACAGATGAGGGACGGCCTGAAGAAATTCACAGGCTTGATCGACGAGGGCGGTGACCCGGAGGCCCTGTCTCTGGCGGTGACGGAGATGGAAGGCATCCAGAGCGAGCAGGAAGAGTACATAGAAATTCTGGAGCGGGAGAAGGCAATGCTGCTGCACAAGATACACGAGCTCGGTTCCGAAATCATTAGAACGTCATCAGGCCCTCCAAGGATGCCGTACTAGGTTTCTGTTTCTTGATGAAAGATGGCGCCCCACTGAACATATACGTGTATGGGCCAGGCCAAGACCTCATTACACATAGAACTCTTTATATACTTATAAGCACATAGTTCAATTGAACATTATACTAGTTTTGTAAGTAGGCCAGGTGGGTTGTAGAGAAGTGATGGATGGAGCTTCTGAAGTTGCCCCAAATTGTACATGAATGAAGCCTGAAATCTGAATTGATGATCCAACGGTCGGATAAAGAGGGTGATCCTGTTAAAGCCTGCAGGTGCAATTGGTGTGGTACGAAGAAATGAATCGATGATGCGTGTGCTCCAAACTCCAATGGCGTGCGTCTCTTTTCAGGCACGCCTTGCGTTGCCCAGCGATGCAGTCCCCCCCTCCTAGCTCCTACTAGTACACACCACACCGCGATTGGAATGCACATGCCTGGGCGCGGCCTGCCGCCAGGTTTCCAGGGGCGGTGTCGCCGGCCGGACATGGGGGTGGAGGTAGGTAGGGCGGCGAAAGCCTAGCGGGGCATGCAGCGCCCGAACTGGAAAGCGCTCTCTCACCGTCACCGGGCACAGCACAGGAGGGGACGACGACACGCCGATCAAAGCAGAGGGGTGATGAAGGCTCTACTTGAGCTAGCACCTGAAAGCTACTAGTGGTAGTGCCAGTACGGCCGTACCACACCTCATCTTGACAGGAAGGAAGTCAATGCACTTGTTTTATTTTGGGTGTGAAAAATCATGCTGCAAAGTCAAGCGATCTGATCGCTGACGGTGACGGGAGCTCGAGCCGTCGAAGAGGTTGACCTTTTGGGAGCGCAACAAATTTGTAGCAAAATTACTAAAAAAAAAAAATCAAAACTTGCCATTTTGTTCCCAAATCTTGCCTGCTCATAGTCATTTTTTGCCGGCCGGCCGGACGGGGACTCATCTGCAGGGACGGCGGCGCACAGCAAGGCAGGCAGAGGGCATGCAGCAACTACAAGAGCAAGCAGCAAGAGCGTGAGGACAAAGGCCGGGCGCCACTCACAACGCATCAGTGGCAGTACTAGTCGTACTAGCGTGCTCGCGCTCGCGCTTGACACACCAGATGTGTAAGGGCGTAGGTGTTCAGCTACACGGGGCAGCTAGTAGATAAGCTAGGACGATCCATGCCATGCATGATCGAATCGATCGAGGAGGACCACGCAAGCGCATGCCATGCCTGCACCAGGGAGAGGGGACGTACGTTAACTTGCCTTTTGAGGCCGCGTCTTTGTTTTCTTGCTCCAAGGCAAGATATATCATATATAGCACGTATGTGTTGCCAGCTCTGCGGCTCTGCCCATGACTTATGAGTCACAAAAAGTTTCCTTAAAAAAAGTCACAAAAAAGAACAAAGAAATAACCGCAGACCCAATGTTGGTTTGTACGGCAGATCTTATGTTGATTCGTACAGCAGATTTGTTTTGAGATAAACTGATTTTTGCAGATGTGTTCTGAGAGAAAAGCATTGCGTAAGAAGTCGAAATAAGACAAGCCGAACTAGTTATTAGTACCGCTGTTAAAAGGCACTAGGATATACTTCTATAATATCCTGAAATCATCTACTAGTCTTTTGCTGCTAATAATTAGAGACTAACAACATTTCCTCATGGTTTTTCCTTGAAAGTGGATAATGAACATGTAACTAGTTAACTTTCTACTGTAATGTGGCTGATGAACATGTATTTAGTTAACTTTCGTATGATGTGGTAATCTTATAAAACTGTAGGAAAATGGTTTTACTCAACTGAAATACCAAACGATCATAAATAAAAATTGTATGTAGGTCGGGCATTAATGAGTATTTGTTCCAAGGAGTTTGCAAAGTGCTGGCAAGTTGGTCAAAAGTATGAACATGAGAAACATCAGCCTGTTCGTCATGCTGGTGCCTGGTGCTGATTTGTTCTGAGAGAAAAATACTGGTGGATGGTGGATGATTTGTTCTGAGAGAAAAGTACTGGTGGCTGATTTACTAGTAGCAAGTTGAATCCAAACGAAACTAAAGTTTCGCTCATAAGAATATGTAGGAAAAGGCTATGGATATTATATTGTTGATTTGTTTGTAGAAGCTATGAGCCTGCCACTACTATCAAGATATCCCTTGTAAGAAGTTTCCATGTTAATTCTTGAATACGACCCATAAAAGAGAGAAGCCACAGCATATATAAAGAATTTAGAGAACATTTGATCACCATTAATAGAAGTAGCCACCGGATCTAACATGCTTCTAATAAAGTACCCCGCTATGACAAATCACAAATGAATTCCATCAAACATATTGCTTAAAATTCCACCTACCCACCTGACCTCCTCTTAATTTCTAAAGAAAGTCTTTCTCCTGGATCTAAAAAAAAGGGTCATTTGGAACCGAGCCATTATAATTTTTCAAAGTTGGAGAAACGCCATTACTATTCGTGTATTTTGAAATTTGCCATTACAATTCTTGACTCCTCTCAAATATGCCACGGAATACGTATCAAGACGACTCGGGCCCAGCTGCAGGTGTATACGAAGATGTACATCTCATTGTATTTATGCTCTCCTCTCAATGACATGCGGGCCCCACTTGTCAGCGTCTTCTTCCTCCTCTCATCTCCATTCCTCCTCTTCTCATGCATGCGGCGGGAGGTCCGATGGTCGTAGGCCGAGGCGCGGCTGCCGGATCTGGGAGGCGCGGTGGCCGGCCATGGCGCGCGGATCTGAGAGAGGCGGAGGCCACAGTGGGCGGGGCCTCAGGCCGCGGTCCCGACGGAGATCGAGTGGTGCGGTCGGCGGCGGGCCTGGCGACGGCGGGGGAGTAGGCCCCAGGGGCGGAGTTCGCCGGCCGCGGCCCCGGCGGAGGAGCCAAGGACCGACGCGGGGTGGAGCAGGGGGCGTGAGGAGCGGCTTCAAGCCCACGCGCCGCCGCCCGCTCCAGCCCCAATGGAGCAGGAGGAGGTGCTCGGCGGCGGCCCCTGGTGGAGGTGCTTGGCGCGCCGCTCTCCCGGTGCATCCTCTCAGTGAATCGAGCTTGGGCGAGATCCTCTGCGGCGGAATCGAGCTCAGGCGGCCTCCTCTCCGACGGAATCAAGCTCAGGCAACATCCATGGAGCATGTAGGGTCGCCGGTGGAGCAGGGGCCATGGAGCAGGGACGGTCGCGGGGGAGTGCAGCAGGTGGCTGCGGGCGACGAGGGGAGAAGAGGAGGAAGGGAGATGAGAGGAGGAAGAAGATGCTGACAAGTGGGCCCCACATGTCATTGAGAGGAGAGCACAAATACAATGACATGTACATCTTCGTACACGCCTGCAGCTGGGCCCGAGTCGTATTCATACGTATTTCGTGGCATATTTGAGGGATGTTAGGAATTGCAATGGCAATTTTCAGAATACGCGAATAGTAGTGGCGTTTCTCTAACTCTGGGAAATAGTAATGGCTTGAAACCAAATAACCCTAAAAAAAACATGAAAAAAATGAGAGCAAAGAGTTCTTTCGGTTCAGCAGTCGAGTGAACGAGCCAGCACGATGTGTTACTTAATTAGGATTAACCATCTTATGTGTAAACTATGAAATCAAACCCAAAAAAAAAACTAGCTCTTCCTCTGATGAAGACCCTTGTTCTTCAGTTCTACGTATGTATTCCGGACTATGAACATTGAAGGCCTGCTGCACCATGCATGCATGCCTTTCCGCAGTGAGACGACGTACGTATGGGTAGTTATGGTAGACTAGTTTGCTGAAATAAGGTGCCGTTGTTGTTCTGTCATTCGGACAACACTAATAATCCACTGAAAGTCTGAAACATGTGCATGAATTCTCTCCTAGCTCTTGCATTGCATTTTCTTCTCCTTCTTTTGCAATGGATCGGATCTCAGGAAGTACTATATACCATGTGCATATATAGCCTCCTGCGTCGTTAGTACGTGCTACATGCCGGGGCATGTGTGAGCCGTGACTCATCCACAGCGCCCTAATAACCAACCCAAGAAGTAAATGTGCATCTATCGTCGTGGCGTGTACCGCGTGCCGTGTGCGGTGGTGCGTACGCACGCTCTGATCGATCACGCCGGGACGGCGCCCGTCGTACCACGCCACTACAGCATCATATTTGATCGTGCACTATTCATCCATACGGGTACAGCGCGTACTCTCTTGCGACTCTGTCTACCTGCCCGCGGCAGTTTAACTTGTTTGGTTCCCATAAAGTCACGTCCTGAAAGTAATCATTTTACTTTGATGAGACTCACATTGAGGATATTTCTCAGGTCTCGCTTTAGAAAATGAGATTCTTTCAGACGTTTTCAGTGAGAATAAGATTAAAAAGACAATTTTTCAAATGGAACACAATAAGGCGCCTGGACCGGATGGCTTTCCAACTGAATTTTATCAGCAATTTTGGGATATAATAAAGCCTGACCTATTGGCGTTGTTTAATGAGTTCCGTCAACGAACTTTACCTCTGCACTGTCTCAATTTTGGCGTAATTACTTTGCTGCCTAAAAAAGCTGAAGCAACCATGGTTCAACAATATATAAAGACCTATTTGTTTATTTGTTGAATGTAAGTTTTAAGATTTTTACAAAGGTTCTTACAAATGGAGTTAATTTGGTAGCTCAAAAAGTAATTAGATCCTCTCAAACAGCCTTTTTACCTGGTAGATACATTATTGAGGGGGTTGTTGTTCTTCATGAAACAATACATGAGTTGCATCCGAAAAGAATGGAGTTATTCTTAAATTAGATTTTGAAAAAGCCTATGACAAGGTAAAGTGGCCTTTTCTGCAACAGGTGTTGCGTATGAAGGGCTTTTCACCTAGGTGGGCTTCTTGGATACAACAAGTTACGTCGAAAGGGTCCGTAGGAATTAAGGTAAATGACAATGTAGGACATTACTTTCAAACGAAAAAAGGTGTTAGACAAGGCGATCCTTTATCACCTATTCTCTTCAATATTATGGTAGATGTCCTTGCGATCTTAATCGCATGGGCAAAGGATAGCGGCCTGTTCAGAGGTATAATCCCAAACCTGGTAGATGATGATTTGTCTATTTTGCAGTATGCGGATGATACAGTTCTTTTTATGGAAAATGATCGAGAAGAGGCCAAGAATGTGAAGCTCATGCTATGCGCTTTTGAGCAATTGTCGGGCCTCAAGATTAATTTCCATAAAAGTGAGTTATTCTTATATGGTAACGCTAAGGAGCTAGGGAGGGAGTACTCAGAAATCTTTGATTGTGATATGGGGAATCTCCCGTTTAGATACCTTGGCATACGGATGCATCATAGAAAGCTTCGAAACTCATATTGGAAAGAAGTGGGGGAGATTAAGTGGACGGAAAGAAAAAATGCTTTCTGTTGGGGGTCGGTTGGTTCTTATCAACTCTGTTCTTAGCAATTTATCAATGTTTATGCTATTGTTCTTCGAGGTTCCTCGTGGTGTTCTTGAAAGATTAGATTACTATAGATCTAGATTCTTTTGACACAGTGATGGACATAAGAAAACGTATAGATTGACAAAATGGGGTGTACTATGTACACCTAAGGACCAAGGTGGGTTAGGAATCCTAGACCTAAATTTGTAGAATTGAAGCCTACTGAGTAAATGGGTGTTTAAACTCATTAATGAAGATGGAATTTGGCAAAGACTCCTTAGGAACAAATATTTGAGACATAAAACCATTAACCAAGTAGAATACATGCCAGGAGATTCTCACTTTTGGTCGAGTCTTATGAAGATAAAAATGACCTATTGAGGATGGGAAAATTCACGGTGGGTGATGGGTCACAGACCCATTTTTGGGAGGATGCGTGGTTGGATAACACTCCTTTCAAAAATCAATATCCATCCTTATATAACATTGTATGGAAAAAGAGTGCAACTGTAGCAACGGTTCTTAGATCGAATCCTTTGAATGTGACTTTTAGGAGATCCTTAGTTGGCAATAATTTACAAGCTTGGCACCATTTGGTTACTAAACTTGTGAATGTCCAATTAACAAATCAGAGAGACCATTTTATTTGGTCTCAAAAACAAAATGGTCACTTTACTGTTTGATCTATGTATAATTCGCTCATTGCACAGTTGCCTGCACCACATAAAAATGTGATATGGAAATTAAAATTACCCTTAAAAGTTAAATTTTTTGTCTGGTCTTTGCAAAAAGGAGTAGTTCTAACTAAGGATAATTTAGCTCGTTGACAATGGAAGGGAAGTTTAAAATGTTGTTTTTGTAATCTGGAAGAAACCATCCAACACCTTTTCTTTGATTGTCAAATGGCTACAATTATGTGGAGGATTTCACAAGTTTCTTTTATATAACACTACCTATGAACATTGAACATATGTTTACTGGGTGGCTAAATGGGATTAATAAGAAGCTTATTACAAAATCCTGGTTGGAGCATCTGCTTTATGTTGGGTAATTTGGTTAAGTAGAAATGATATGGTTATTAACAATACTCAAGCTGTTACTCCTATGCAGGTTATCTTCCGAGGGACCCATTGGATCCATTTTTGGGTGTTGCTGCAGAAAGAGGATGAGCGGCCTCACATTATTCGAGGGTGTCGTATGCTTGAGACCACATCGATGGAGATCCTTGCATTCAATGGATGGCCTTTTAGCAACATAATTGCTTTTACGTGATGTTTAACATTGTTCCAGAGACCCATCTTTTTGTTCTTTTGGAGACGTTCGTGTTTATAATAAGAAACAACTATATGCATAGTTTTATGCAGAGACTGGAATATTGAAATATATTCCCTTTTCTAAAAAATAAAGTCACGTCCTAAAATGTAAAAAGTGCAAGAAAAAAAATCAATTGTAAGAACCAAAAAGCTTTGATTTATTTGCTCCATAAGTCCTCTGACTTTTAAGTTCATAAGTTGTTCCACTTCTACTTAAAGTTGTATACATCACTTTTTTCTCCCTCCTAAAAGTCTCTACAACCAAACATGACTGATTTAAATCCAACTTATAAGTCAGGAACTTAATAAATCAGGTGACTTATGGAAATCAAACACGACCTTAAGCAATCAAGAATGAACTGCAGCCAATAGCTGGCGGTATCTATGGCACATGTACTATGGGGGTTTCAAGTGAAGTGGCGAGTGCCATTGATGAGGCAGTGATCGAGAGACATAAACTTTACACATGGCAATGGCGCGCGGCCAACACCCAGCAGGTGATGTGATGAGGCAGTGATCGAGAGACATAAACTTTACACATGGCAATGGCACGTGGCCAACACCCAGCATGTGATGGCCGACTTTTTTGTTTTTAGCTCTTTTCACAAAATATTTTCACAAATAGGCTCCTTGCAGAAAGAAATCCAAAAATGGACCCTGAGCTCGGCGCCAGAGACACTAGTGCGGTAATATTAGTTACCCTACTTTGAAATTTTTGTGAAAACATTTGTATCTAACATGTGTCCAACAACATACAAAATGGAATCTTTGAACCTTGGTTAACATTTTACAACATTTGTTCATCAAGAGTAAATGAGTTTACATATTTAAAATGAGGTTTCAAATTAAAAGTATTGCTGTCGACATTGACTGATGCACTGAAAAATTCTACGTGCTAAGAATCCTTAAACATTAACATGAAGATTTTTCATGTATACATTGAAATACTTTGGATCCCAAATGTAGTGCATGTTATTGGCCATGAAAATATACAAATTTCTTCACAAAAGAATTTTAAAGTAGGGTAACTAATATTATTTTCATCCTGCAGACCACGGCGCCAGTGTCTCTGACACCGAGCTCAGGGTCCATTTTTGGAATTCTTTCCGTCAAGGACTTATTTGTGAAAATCTTTCGCGAAAAGGGTTAAAAAACAAAAAAATCGGCAAGTGACGGATGATCGAGGAAATGGGAGGAAAGGGGGATATCCGATATTGGAAGCGAGTGCTCGGTGGGGGCTGGGGTTGTCGTGCGCTGGCTGCGCGCATCGCGTTGCACATAGGAGAGAGAGAGAGAGAGAGAGAGAGAGACCTGGTCTCTGGCAGCCAGCGCGGCCGGGCATGTGATCTAGCTAGTGGAGTGTGGTGTGACTGTCTGGCTCATCTCGATCGATCGATCTGCACGCGTGTATGCATTTTCTACTTGCTGGTCAGGATAGATCGTCGATACATGCATCAAATCTTTCCAACCCTCCTCTCATGTCCTCTTTTCGAGCTCTCGCGCGTCTCGTTGCTAGGGAAACAACGTTCGGTGCCGGGTCCAAACTCCCTTTAGTACCGAGTGTTGAACCGGTATTGCCACGTCGGTACTTAAGGGGAAGGCATTATTACCGAGTAGTTCACTCGATACTAATGGGTCCTTGAGTACTAGGTGTTGTTGACACCTGGTACTAATGCGACCGCCCGACTGAATCGTTCTTCATTCCTTCCCTTTTTCTCATTTTCTTTTCTTTTCTATTATTTTCTCATTCTCATTTTCTCAACCACACATTCATACTAAAAATCACAATCACAACAAAACACATGAATCACATTCACATTCTCACAAGAATCACATTCATTGTCTCACAAGAATCACATTCATTGTCTCACAAGAATCACACATTTCACAATGTCAAGGAAAAATGACGTTCATCTCACAAGAATAGGAACAAATTAAATCTCCTACCATACCACCGCACTGTGGAGGTCACACCGCCTTGGGATGGCAGAATTTCGTTGGGGAATGGCCTCCCATCCCCGTCCCTGTGGGGATGAAAACACCCCACCCCCGCCCCCCGTCAACGTCCACGGGGCAAAGTTTTTCCCGTCCCCGTCCCCGCGTGGGGATTATTCCCCGTGGGGATCCCCGTCCTCGCAAAACGTAGCATAATCAGAAATGTCGGCGGTTCGTAGATCAGAAGACATCACCACAGGTTCGTAGATCATAAGACATCAAAACTAATTAGAAAAAGAAAGATGAGACATTCCAAGCTCATAGATCCCAACAGGTCGAGAACTAAAGTCACAAACACAAGTTCAGGCAGCAATGTAAGTCCAACGAATGTGCCTTTTTTAATTAGTATTGGAAGACAATAAACATGTATACAAAACTCAGCACTCGGCAGCCTCAGCGTGCGCTGATCTGAATCTTAGCATTGAATGACGCCTCTGCGTTACAGCTGGCGCAGACTATCACGAACGACGGTGGCGGTGCGGGATGCGAGTCGCGACCTCTCAATGCCGCCCACCTGTGCCACTACCGCGCCGCGGTCAAACCCTAGAGGAGCGTAAGATCTGGAGCTAGATGATGCAGCTAGCAGGGACGTAGCGGCTGGAGGCGTCCGGCGGTGGCGGCTATCAAGGAGAGGGTGCGGGGTGGCGGCGGCCAGCGGGCGGCGGCAAGAATGAGGATGAGGAGCCACGGAGGAACTAGGGAGCGTCAGAGTGATGGACGGCCGGGTGGATGAGTTGAGCTAGGGTTTGGAAGTACCCGGTGCTTATATACCTATGCTATTGGGCCTGTTCTCGTGGGCTGTTGGGCCGAAATTGAAGCGGGGCTGCAGGTAAATGGGGACGGGGACGTTGTATCATCCGCCCCCGCCATCCCCGACGGGGACAAAATTTGCCCCGATTAGATCCTCGTGGGGATCGAAATTCTACCATCCACGTCCCCTGATAGGTGAATTCCCCGTGGGGGAATCAGGGATCAGGTCCCCGTTGCCATCCCTACTTGCCCTGCGTGCCCCTATGCCAGAGGGGGCCACGGCCTAGACCCTGCACCATGAGGTTGCCCCCCCCCTCGCGCCCCTGCGCTGCCGGGAGGCCACGACCTGGACCCTGTGCCAGGGGAGGGCCGCATGCCCCACGTGTGCCCCTGCGCCATCGGGAGGCCACGGCCTAGCCCCTGCCCTGTCGGGAGGCCGCGACCTAGCCCCTGCGCCGTTGGGAGGCCGCGGCCTGGCTCTGCGCGTGGCTTTTGGGAGGCCGCAGGCCCGCCTCCTCTAGTCGCCGCCGGAGATCTACTACGCCGCCCCTGGAGAAGAGAGAAGAGAGATGAATGAGATAGAACGAAAAATGAGAACTATGAGGGAGAAGGGACGCTCGAGGGAGATAAAAAGAGAGGGAGGCATCAGCAGGAGGCATTAGTACCAGCTTTTTTCTTCATCCGGTGGTACCGGGTGGAGCCTTCACCCCGGTACTGAAGGGTGTTTGACCCTTTAGTACTGGTTCTAGCCCCCGATACCTAATGGAGGCCATTAGTACTTGCACATTAGTACTGGGTCACAAGCCTCAACATGCATGTACTTAGGGGTCACAAGCCTGCCTCTCTCTCCATCTTTTCACCATAATAATAAAGCTCTCGAGATTGGCTAATTAAAAAAAAAAGCTCTTTGCAATACCATGTTTGCACTATTTTAATATATTGGAGTCTTTATAAAAACACACACCACCCAAACAAAGATGTACCTGTTGGCTTCGATCCTATATTTCTATGTCAATTTTTCTTAACTAGGGTCATAACACCCAAGCGATCGTATATATATTTTATTTAATATTGTACTCCCAACATACTAAAAAAATTTGACGTTTAGGACAGCGACACGGTCTCCAAAGTATAACTTTAACTTCTTATTTATATAAAAAATATTTATCAAAAATTGAAATATGTATACTTTTTATATAAAAGTATTTGTCAAGACAAACTTACTCATATAATTTTCGTATTTCTAAACTCGACAACTTAAAAGTTATTTATGATTTATGTTCTCAATGTTTGACCAAAATCTTGTCCAGAACGTCAATTGGGCACGAAGGGAGTATATACCTTTATTTGCTACTAAAATCATCATAAAATGTGCATTTATTTATGTTTAGATAATCCATGTATCTTTATTGGCACTTTCATATACATATAATAAGCCTAAGAGCTACCTTCCCTCTCCTTCACATCCTTCACGGGTGAAATGAAGGATCTCTCAAAGGACTGCAATTGAAAATGCAATTGTACAAGTGAGAACCTCTAGTTTTTTTTAGGAATAGTTGTTTTTAATTACTCTAATAACGGATGGATCAAAAGTCAACACGCAAAGCAAATCACGAGGAAGCTGAAGCAGCCGCCTGACATGCAGTAGCGCAGCTCCCTTACTTGACCAGCAGTAAATAACTGTCACAATGCCGCAGCATGCATGTACTTAGGGGTCACAAGCCTGCCTCTCTCTCCATCTTTTCTTCCTTGATGGCTAGCTCCTGCAAGCTTTGCCATCCTACCAGCTTACTACTCCGTTGTTTGGGCTTACATGGCCAGGCCAAGCCAGTGCCACTAACCCTATCCTGTCTGCCCTTGCTAATTCGAGAGAGAGAAGGAAAGAGAAGTGTGGAAACTAAATAAACTTGTACTACAGAGCATGCCAAGGTCACTGTCGCCTTAAGGTCATATATCACTTCAATTCTCAAGTCTCAATGTCTCATGTTTTCCATACAAATAAAAAAAACGTTTCACTAGAAATGTACATTGGATATAAGGATATTACCATCAACATGAAACCTACATTGGATTTAAGGATATTACCATCAAATTGAGAGAGATCACCTCAGTCCAACTATAGTACTCCCACCACTAAGGCCTAAACTCCCAGTAGTACTTGACACCAACACCTGCTAGCTGCTACCAACCTACCATGTAGGTAGGATAGCTCAGCTCAAAGGCTAAGCAAAGCATGCATGCAGCCCTAGGCCTCATAGCCTGATTGATAGCCACCCTTGTGCTTGTGCATTGCATGCCCCTCTCAACTAAATACTGCAGCAGGGCTTTGTAAGAGGTGCCCTTGTCTTTATTACCCTATATATCCTCCTCCTCCTCCTCTCCTCTCTTCCTCTCTCTCCTCAAGCTGAGCTGAGCTGCATGCATGTCCTACACCAGCACAGGATGACTGGATGAGGGAGAAAGAAGCAAAGGAAAGAGACACATTGCCTATATATGTGTAGTACACATAATCATGTATGTGTGCATGTGTGATGTCTCTGTGTTTTCTTCGTGCTTGCAAGATCTAGTGTGAGAAGTGCCTAGCTTACTCCATTTAATGATACATGCAGCAGGAGAGGCGAGGCCTCAGCATATCAGTTGCTGGTTGCAAGTAGATGCAGGGCAGTGTTAAGAGTGTAGTGTCCTGTGGCCTTTGGGTCTTTCCACCTGCCTGCCTGGAGTGTGTGTGGACGGTATGGCAGTCTCACGAACATGGCGACATGTAGGGTGCGTTTGGTTCCCTTCTCCCCCCAGCTTGGCCCGTATCTCCCATGGAGGCTGTCCTGGGACAGGTTCTGGCCGTGCAAGGGGTCATTGTTTGGTTGCCTGAACCCACGCATACAGGCTAGGCAAATCCAATGTTTGGTTGGCTGCAATACACATGCGGTTGCATCTGCAGAACATGTTTCGTTTGTTTGGTTGGCTGCATAAAGCAGTGTTTGAATACCTCTAGCATGAATTTGGTGAGGTTACCCCCCTTATTTGTCATACACCCAGGTCAACAATACAACAATTTAATCAACATATTGCCAAGAACTAAGCACACACACCACTGATATTACATGTAATTAACAGTTCTTAGTCAATATGAATACAACACAGCCATGATCAATAGAACAATGTTACTGGACATGCATATCAATTATGAATACAACTTAGTTTATTTAGCCAACAAGAGGAACAACAGAGCTGCCACAACTAACACTTGAAGATGATGAGGTCCTAGTTTCACCGTACATCACCTTGTCAACAACTCTTCATTGTGTAGTACAAATAAAATCATCACTGGCAATAAGGCATTTGCTTAGTAAGAATAACAATCATCATTGTGTAGCATAAAAACAGTAAATATATGGTATTATGAGGTATGGACAAAGTGGTGCTCAGATCATGCATGTATGTTAACAAATACATCAGTATTGGCAATGAGTTGTGCTCTGATTAGGCAGCAGTAATACTTTCATCACATATGCAAATGAGTTGTGCTCAGGTAGGAAATCAAAGGCAAGCAAGTATAGAATTAAGAGTGATTTCAATAGCAAAGCAGCATGAATAGCAAAGTGTCGCAAGCTCCAGTTAGCTCTGTAAAAATGCATAATCAATAAGTATAATAGCCATACATTGCCTCAGCCATTGCCATAACCAATAAAAATGCATGATTATCATCATAGCACAGAAAAAAGAAGTAGGATTGAACCATCATTGCACAACCCATTGCCATAATCAATAAACATGCATGGTTATCATCATTGCACAGAAAAAAAAGAAGTAGGACTGAACCATCATTGCTCAATGTATAGCCTCAGTGAATTAAAAAGTTAAAGAAAACAAGAACCAATCACTGCACAATTCTTAGCCTCAGTCAATGAAGAACAGTTCAGATAATCAGCATCGTCATAGCACATGTCATTAGCCTAACAGGAATAAAGAAGTTCAGTACATTATTACATCATCATTGCACATGTGGGTAGGCTCAGCTAACAGGACATCAAGTTCTAAACATGGTAGTGGCCCCCCTATTGTTCCACATTTGATTAGCAATGTCATCCCTTCTAATTTGATTAGCAATGTCATCCCTTCCAGAGAAAAAAATGCAAAGCATGTCTTAGGAAAGGGTATCTAAGCTGTGATCATTATAAACATCACTACAACAGAACCAAAGCATCATCACCTAACACACAAGTGCTCAGACATAGCAAATTTGCTTATTAAAAATCCATCAGTAGATAAGGACATGTGCTCAGATTTATTGGATGTAAATGGACATCATTAGCTAAGAAATTGTGGTCAACTATCATCACAAAACATCATAGGCTATTACAAGAGCTCAGTTGCATCCAAAACACAAGATTTCCAGTTAATCACAGAATGAATAATCATCACAGTGCAAGTAAACCAAGTAGCATAGACATGAAGGGAGGGGAAACTGCACTGGTTACCGCAGGATCTTGAACACAGACAGAGAGGAATACAAAAACCAGCATAGAGGCAAGGAGATCAGCAGATCTACACATGAAAACAAGTATTAGTAACTACAAACCAACAAATCTACAAAATAGATTATAGCTTAGGGTTAGGAACTTGTCTGTTTACCTCGAATCAAAAGCAAAACACAAATCAACCTCTGCAGCGCAAAGACCAGGGTTAGAACGGACCACAAACAACACCAAAGCATCAAAAAATTTCGAGATCTAGAGGTGGTGGTGGATTACCTGCACTATAGGCCACGAAACCCTAGCAAATCGATATCCAACACCGCACAAATCAACCATGGAATGGAGGAAGGGGGGTTATCAGTGAATCGCAACCATGGATCTACACGAGGAGGGATAGGAGATGCATCGGACGGAGCTCGGGGGGACAGAGGATGGCGAAGAAGAGAATGGAGGGAGGTGAGGTGGCACCGGTGAAGATATAGCACAAGCCCATGGCACGAAAAGGGGGGCGGTGACCATAGAGCTCCCGCGCTCGCCGACCTGCACGCGCGCGGCCAACATCTCAAGCTCCCGCGTGCGCGCCCATGGCTCGCCAGCGCTGCACACGGAGAAACGGAAGAAAATTGCGTTTCTGGGGATGTAGCCTGAGGGAGGGGAAATGCATGACGGGAGCCAGGCTAGAGCCGGCGCACAGGCAACCAATCACGCCTGCCTTGTATCCCGTGGGCCTGGATGGGCCTTATACAGGGAACCAAACACGTCCGTAATCTCTCTTCTCTCTCTCTGGTCGGAGGAAAGAGAGAAGGGATAGATACAGCAGCTTCAAACCATCACAGAATCCCAAGGATCGATGTGAGTAGCTGCTTTCAGCACAGCAGCATCTTGAGAGGGGTAGAGAGGGATCGTGGAGGCAGCAAATGTACTATAGGTGTGTGCGTGTGTGAATGTGTGCTAGGGGAGAGAGAGAGTGGCAGAGAGGAGAGGAGAGAGAAAGGGACGGCTGTGTTCAGAGCACACATGCGAACTGATAGAGAACTTTCAGGCTTTCCTCTCTTCCCCACATATAATAGCTCTACTACTGGAGTACTCTCTCAGACTCTCACTCTATCTACGCCCCAAACCAACACTTCAAAGATCCACAGCCTTTCCCCCTATGCATGCATTTGCATTTGCCAGCTGCTCCCAAACTGCACTGCTGTCTTTTTGCTTTTGTGCCATCATACTACTAGTAAACCGTAATACTCTACTCACATCGATCACACACCCTCACCCTGCTCCCAGAAGCCCACCCCACCATCCGATATATACCCCCGGCTGGCCCCTTTTGTTTTCCCTCGATCTCCTTCCAAACCTCCATTGCATCATAGAGTTCAGTTGTCTCACTCCCTGCTCCCTCTGCTCCACCATGTAAGAACCACAACTACCCTTCATCACTTTTCTGGTGGCTTCTTGCATTGTTCATCTCCATGTGTCTTGTACATCTCTTCTTCTGAAGTCTGAACCCACTATTGTCTCTCTCCCACTCTCTCTGTGTTTGTGTCTCATGTTTATATGTGCACATCTGTTGTGTTCTCTTCTTTTTCCTGTTCCTAAACCATCAATCGCTGCTGTATGATCTTTGTTTCCTAGCTATATGTGCCATATATAGTTCTGAGTTCCTAATCAGCTTGTGCTCTCACAGATCCTTCTTGTACAATGAACAACTGCTACTGTGCTAGTTTTGTTTCTTGCGCATCTTGTTCTTCTGATGAGAGAATGAGATCCTGCGCTCATGCTTTCTGTGTTTAGGATCTCTGGTTTCATCCTGTGAAGTTTTTTGATTCCATCTCTCTATGTAAACTGTTCTCCGATTTCTGGCCGAGAACTTAACTTCTTTTGTGTGTGTTCATCTCTTCATGGTGCGTGAACTTACTCCAGGAGGCAAGAAGGGAGCCCTTTGGACCTGAACAACTTGCCGGAGGAGTACGGCAAGCAAGCCGTGGAGAGCTCCACGACCACCGCCACATCAAGCGCCGATGCCGTTCGTAAGGACTACACCAATAATTTTCTCTTCTTTGACTTGAAGATGAAGTGTAGTTCTTCTAGCTGCGTCAGGAAAGAAAGAATATGCTGCAAAATTAAACAGAAATGGGATGGTTTCTTAAGTTTCCTACTTTTTGAATGTATGTATTATGCCCAGGCCCAGCTAGCTTGCTAGTTTGTAGAATTAATGCTTCAATCATATTTCTGTTGATGCTAATGCTATAGATTCCTCATGGATGATGTAGAATGTCAAGAAAAGTTTCCATTCGCTTTGTGCATAACATCTCAATTTCTATGAAGGGAGAGATCTTTCTACACTTTTCTGTGCATATGGTTATAGGGCTTTCAGGGACTGATCGATTTGTTCTTGTGCAGGGATCAAGAAGAAGAGCGGTGGAGGGAAGGATGATGCTGCCAAGGTGTACGAATGCCGGTTTTGCTCCCTCAAGTTCTGCAAGTCTCAAGCGCTTGGCGGCCACATGAACCGGCATCGGCAAGGCAAGATCATACCCAACCCAAGAACCCTAGCTAATTGCTGCCTAGCTTATTGGTTACATTTCCTTCCAATTTTATGGGTGATTGATTTTCTGGGGTTTCTTCTTCCAGAGAGGGAGACTGAAACCCTCAACCGTGCCCGGCAACTCGTCTTCGGCAACGAGAGCCTCGCCGCCGTCGGCGCTCAGATGGGGTGAGGAACGCAAAATACTCCACTACTGCAGACGATCATGATTAGGGTTTCTCACAGACATTGCAATTTCCTGGCTACAGTTTCAGGGATGTCAATATGGGAGGCACCGCCCCACCGGCCATGCTAGGAGGAGGCTTCCGGGGAGGTGCCACCGGCGGCGGCGGCATCGGCGACCCGTGCCTCCCGTTCCGGCCGGTGCACCCGCGGCTGTCGCCGCCGCCGCCGTACCATTACCTCTACACGGCGCCGTCCACACTGCACCCGATGAGCTACCCGGCGACGTACCCTGGCCCTCCGCGCCAGCCTGCGGTCGGCGACTACGTCATCGGCCACGCAGTCACCGCCGGGGACGCCCTGCTGCAGCCGCCACACCGCGGCGGCAGCTTCTCCTGCTTCGGAGCCCCGCTCGCCACGCCGCCGGCAGCAACGGCGGCGCCGGCCGCTACAGCGAACGTGCAGGCCGACAAAGTTAACTGCAACTGCAGCTTCGGCTGCGGCGGCGGCCACGGCCACAGCAGAAATAATAATGTGAACGCCTCCTCTTGAGCTAGCAGACTCTCGACCGTACGTGGTTAATGCAGCTGAGTTAAGTTATTAGTGTATAAAAGGCCAAGAAATTAAGTTAGGAAGCTTGTTTTGAACACTAAAGGGAGAAGTGTTCTCAGATTATTCTACTTCTTAAGTATATTTCTGCACTGGATCAGTGCTCAATCTTGGCTTCTGTTGCATGAATTCTTGGTTTTAGTACTTGATGCATACTTGATAATTATACACAGACAACGATAACAATATATTCATAAAAATAATACTACGACCACAAAAATCATTATATATTAACATGATATTGCGATTTGTGACCTCTACATATGTGGTGAAAAAGAAGTGGTTGTAGACTTCGACAGATTTATTTCTCAAACTTGAATTTGGTTACTAGCTTCCATTTTTGCAATGAGTAATGGAGCTCGGTCAGATTATAAATATTTTAAGACTACAGCTTTACAATAAGGAACAAGATGATATTAAATTCAAGTTTTAATAATTTGGTAGCATAGTTCAAACCGAAATGGCAGATTTTTATCCTTTAAAAACTGTCACATTTTTTGTGATCAATGGGAGTACGTAGTACTGATTAGTTAGTGTTCAAGAGTGTGAAAATCTGAGAAATATCTTTTGAACATAAGTTAATAACATTGTGGAGTCTCTAGCTAGTTTGTACATTTCCCTAAAGCACACATGAACTCATCAGAACCGGTGGAACATCATATTAAACGTGATTTACATAGACGCCTCAGGGCTGGCTCAAGAAAAAAAAATAAAGCATGCATGTTCCCTGAAGCCTGCGCAGCACTACCGGCCGGCCTGGAAATCTGGGTGGGTTCTGAACAGAGGCAGTGAGTGGACTCTCGAGGAGGCTACTCCTCAGGATTTTGGACAGTGCCATGTTGACTACTGCGCGCGCTGCTCAACTGTCCTGTTCTTGATGGAACAGGCAACTTTCCGGCGTGCATATTGCTACACTTATATCAGATGGGACTTGTGTTATCATTTGCAAAATGATCACAACGGCACAACGCCAATACTGAATCCAAGAACGTGCAATGTGGACTGTTGTAGTAGTAGTTTTCCCGAGTAGAATCTTTCTTGAGTAAAACATCATGAATGGAATGGTATGCCTTTGTTTTAACAAAAAAAAGTCATTTTCTATATGCAAAGTATATATAGTAACTCGTTATTATCAGGCACAAGACACATTATTATTAGTCATCCATAAGATCACAACATGGAATCTAACTGACTGAAATAGCATATTAAAATAATTAAGATGAAAAAAAAGAAAACTAACTGACCTGCAGTAAATAATAACATATTTAAATTACATGTTAAGGAAAATATAAATTTCAACTAAGTAAGCCAACATTATTAATATAAAACAAATAGCACAATAATCCCTTACACGTTAGAATCATAAATAGTAATTCCGACACAAGATAGAGCCAAAAAGCCAACAAGGTCTGCAGCAGCTAGCCTACTAGTATTTACTCCGGTGGTACGATGGCCAGTTTCGTAGACGGTAGACCATACAACACCTGGTATATTGTTGTAGAAAAAATAGCCTACAGCTAGCACGGGCTGAGTATACTTGAGTTCAATTAATCTAATTTAACATAGTGAAATATAATGTCAAATCAAAAGTACATCATTTTATTACGACAATATTAGTGACCACTTAATAATTAAATTCATCTCTTCTACTAGACAATCAGTTTCTGCAAGAATATATAACCATATATGTCTGTACTTACAGAGCTTCACTGCAACAGCTGAAAAAAGATCAAAATAATCCTTCTGTTTTTCCTCATTTACAAGCAAAATATATCATGAACTTGATCAATGCAAAGGTATATGTGTGTGGTTTAAGGATTCTATCTTTTTTTAACCCTGAGTTTCAATCAGTCTAAAATATGTTAGGAGAAAGCACCTAGGGCCACTTTTTTCTGGATCGTCATCTAGACCTATATGAAGTTTTATGCATCATTAACTTTTTATGTCTGGTTTATTCCAAGTGAGATCTGATGTGAACTAGAAGTGAAGCACTGGCGGGCCTACCTACTTCAATGGGAGTGTCATGGAGGATTTTATGAGCATTAATTTGCATGCCACATCACCAATTTTGTTGATTTGGCAAGCTATTTATGATGAAAGAGAAGGATGGGTTTCATCTTATGTCGTTGAAGTTTCATCCCCATAAAATCCTTGTGGCACAGTTACCTAATTCTCAGTCTAGTTAACCTTACAATAATATTGTGCATTATTGAGACTGGCCTAAGGCCATTCTCAGTGCAGATGTCATGAACACGATTACCTAGAGTGCCACATCATCTGAAAAGGTTTGAAACTATAATGAAACACACCCCTCTCAATGCATAGTTTCATTTATTGTTATTTTCTAGGTTGCATGCAAGACACAAGTTGTCTAGGTAACTGTGCTTAGAGGGTGTCATCCTCATGAAACTTTTTTCAGGCTAACAGACAACACTTTTCTCAGCAATTGCAGACTCTCTTTCCCTCTCGATTGGCCTGTACGCTGCACATAACCTGAAGGGATTGCTGCTGCCATCTTAGCCCACACTACTCGTCCATGCATGCACAGAGGGAGGCCAACCAAATGACTGCTGTGTGAGCTTCTCGAGATACACTTACACATATCATATCGATCGAGCCGTCAAGAGCATGCACGCCCTGCTAATGGCTAATGCTCGATCGCTTCCGGTCGTTCGATATGATCTCTACCTAGCTCTGAGTCCTACCGTGCACAGCCACTTTAATCAGCGGGGCCGCCCAGCAGCCGCGAGCATCAACAGAACATCTCTCTCTCTCTCTCTCTCTCTCCCTCTCCCTGCAGATGCTTCTTTTTTTTTTTTTTGCAAAGTTTAGGTGTTTGTACGCTGCGGCCAAAGCATGCATGGACGACAGGCCAGCTGCGAGAGAAGCACCTTGTAGCCCTGGCCAACCCTAAGCTTAGCTTCTACTAGCCTTCTCTGCTGTCTTGGGCACCCTTTTGATCTTTAGCTGCTGGTGTGCGCCCCCAATATTTGGCACGCATATTAACAAGAGCAAAGATCCAACCGCATGGATACACACAAAGGCTTCAGATCGCACTCGCGCGCAGGGGGAGAAAAAGGGATAAGACGCCAAGAAAGAATGTGGATGAAACTGGAAAGAAGGAAACAGTAGCAACAAAAGAGGCTTTTCTTTTTGGAGATGTATGCTTGATTTAGAGCATATAGCTAATAATTTAGCCCACTGCTGGCTTTATGCTAGCGCCGCCACGTCACTTATAGTCCATCTAATAGTCCGCTCATATAACACTAGACCACAAAAGATTTGTGTTGGCTCATAGATGGTTGTACTCGTGCCGCCTTTTAGTACTCGTGGGTGATGTTGGCACTAAACATACACTATGTTATTGTAGGTCTTTTTGGTTTTCTAGGTTCATAGATGTTTGTATATATGCGCCTAAACATACACTATGTAATTTAGGCGAATAGCAAAAACTTAATTATGCATCTGGAAAAACCAAAACGGTCTACAATTTGGGACGAAGGAACTACGCTATTAATACATGACCCATCTCATCTAATCTTTGAGATATAAAACGAGTGAAAATTCTTAAAGTATTTTTATGACAGAGAGTATGATGCCATCTAATCTTTTCTTTTTGGAGATGTATGCTTGATTTAGAGCATAGCTGATAATCTAGAGCCCCATGCTGGCTTTATGCTAGCGCCACGTCACTTCTAGTCCATCTAATAGTCCGCTCATAACACTAGGCCACAAACGATTTGTGTTGGCTCATGAATCTTTTAGTACTAGTGGGCGTTGGCAGCCATTGGCACAAAAGGATGTGAGCCCACTCCATCAAAACTTGCTAGCACATATGCATCTCTGCTGGTGGGTGACATAAGTATCCGCCAACACAAATGGCCTCTTATATATGCAACGTCTGCCAGCACAAATAGCAATTTTTGTTGGCACAAACCTATTTTTGGTCGTGGGCATAAATGTTTTCTGGCATAGTGCATACCAGGGTTTTTACGATCCGTTACCGCAGTTATCAGGTAACTGCTTTTATCATTGCAGATACCGCCGAAAAAACCGCTAGGGAAATGAAAAAATCTATAAAAATCCCCAAAAAATAGTTCATGATTTATAGAATCTGATGGTGTCAAAAGTTTTCAAATTTGAGTGCATTTAGTATTTATTTCGAGCTTTAGAAGTTATAGAAAAAGAAAAGAAAAAGCGGCCCGTTAAGGCCCATTAGGCCCAAGCTCAAAGCAACCCTATCCACTCCTCCTGCAGATGCCGCCTAACGCCTGCCGCCACCCGCTGGCTATGCTCGCCCGCATCCCGGCCACGGGCGCTATCGCACGCCATAAGTCATGAGCCGCGGGCAGATACCGTGGGCCGGATCCGTGCTCCGCTAGTAGGAGCGGGAGTCCGCACTAAGCATATATCATGGGAGGCGGAGCTAGTCGAGTAAGCTTTTTTGAATGGAGTGTAGGAGAGACTAAGGATTTAGGTAGGTAGCTTTAGGATTTAGGTAGAAATTAGCTGTAGGATGTGGGTACCATTTGCATTTGGATGTGGGTCCCAAATGGGGGTCTTTCCTTTCTACCATTGAACTTTTAATGAGTTGTATCGAATTATTTGTATTTGAACTATCAACTCACTTATGCACGCTTAATATTATTGTGTTTGGTGTGGTATTTCTATGCATAACTATAAATTATTGATTGGGGGTGGTATTTAACACTACTTTGTGCCAACCTCATGCTAAAATTTTCATTTCTTTCAAGCCGGAGACCCTTTTTCTTGTACACGGTTTTAATGCAATCCGTAGCGGTTTTAATTCATACCGAGCGGTAAAATAGTTTATAATGGTATGTCGCTGCATACCGTTTGTATTGGCCATTTTGGTTTGGATTTTGAATTCGAGCGGTAAATAGCGGTAACCATTTATACCGCTGCGGTATACCGTTACCGCTAGGTAGCGGTATAAATATACCGGTTGGTAAAAAAAAACCCTGGTGCATACATCGTTGTTAACATATGTTACTTTCTAATGTTGTTTTTTATTTTTTCTAGGTTCATAGATGTTTGTATTCGCCTAAACCTACACTATGTAATTTAGGTGCATAACAAAAACTTAATTACACACTTGAAAAAACCAAAACGGCCTACAATTTGGAACGACGGAACTACACACTATATATATGGCCCATCTTGTCTAATCTTTGAGATATAAAACATTGAAAATTCTTAAAGTATTTTTGTGACAGAGAGTATGATGCCATCTACATATCGGCTTATAAAATTTGAACTTAAAACTCAATTTGTAGAGAAGAAACAAAAAGGATAAATTTCATCATATATGGGGTGTATCGATCCAACTTAACGGTTTGGAGTAAAATGAGCCAAAATTTCAAATAGGAGGTTAATTAAGTGGACAAAGTGTATTATTCGTATGGTAATGAAATAATTATTATTTCTAAATTAAAAAATTGTTTTCATGCTGAGAGGGTGTGTTACCTTTGAGATAAATGAAGTAGCCAGCTCTGATATGATGGACTTGACACTTAGGCCCTGTTGGGTCGTAGAAATAATAAGTTTTTTTTTGTATGGATTACATGTTCCATGAAAACTTTATCAACCACTTTCATTCAAAAAAAACCCCTGCAAAACTCCATATTTTTAAATTGTCTGCTTTCACCTACTCGATGAGGCCTACTGAGTGGGTTTTAATGAGTTTTATTCTGAAAATTATTAGATGGCCACTCAAATTCAGTTCGGTTGAAATTTTTAGAGAAATTTTTGGGGTCTACTTTCAAGATCCATTAGGAGTATTGAACATACACTAGTTACAAAAATAATTACACGAATGGACCGGAAATTGCGAGACGAATTCATTAAGCCTAATTAATTTGTCATTAAAATTGATTACTGTAGCATGACTTTGTCTAATTAGGCTCGTTAGATTCGCCTCGAAAATTAAGGTAGGAGATATGGAATGGATTTTCTCATTAATTCACATTTAATACTCCTAATTAGTCTGAAAATTGATGTGACCGGTAGTTGGTGAATTTAATACTCCTAAACCATCTCATAGAAGAAAGGAAATTGGTGGTAAAAGTAAGGCTGGGGAATGCAAACTTTCACCATGGCAAGGAGCGAAAAGACTTGTGTGTCGTCAGGGAAACAGGGCGCAAACGGGGAGGTGCTTAGGGATGGAACCGGATACCAATTCGGATATCATTTTTTAGCCGTTTTTTTATTTTAGCTAAATTAGGCATAATATTTTGTATCCAAAATTTATATTCTTGTTCTTGGCACTGTGCTTGTTAAGATTCATACAAAATAAACCCCAAATGTGTGCTATATTTTAATCAAATGATGAAAAGAAATTCGGATATCTATTCGGATTCGGATACGGATGTTTTTTCACCTTTTTCTCTATCGAAAGCAAATAATCCATAAAAAAATTGTAGCTAATTTTTTTTATTTTTTCCAGTAATTAGCTAGTTATAATGCATAAAAAATTAGCATCAAATTTATTTTATTGTGATCTAAAAGTATCAATCTATTACACAATTCGGATGTTTTGGTTCCATCCCTAGAGGTGCTACACTGCCAAGTCTGCTATAGATAGGGTACTCGTACAGGCGTGTACTACTTGCACGACAAGTCGAGCCTTGTCTGTCTTCTCCAAAAAAAAATTCATACACGATACAAATTCAAATCGATTCAGGGGGTCCATAAATGTGTTCCAAGCCCCGTATGGTTTCAGCTGGAGAGACATGCATGCTGCCTGGGACTGGCAGCGGGTCCCCTACGTGTATCCATCCCATCTCTCGTGCAGCGAAGATTATGCGTGGCTGGAGGCTGGATTGATCGCGGGCCGGCCGGCCGGCCGAGAGATACCTCTCTGACTCTGGTAGCTGGTAGTAGCACATGCATGGATATGCATGGCCCGTCTTGAAATTAACACCTGGGGGGCAGGCACAGCACAGCACAGGAACAGCGATCGTAGGGTGGCAGCCACTTTGTGTGCTGTCAATCAGGCTATGGCCGGTGTGTGCAATGCCAATGACATGGCAGAGGGAACTAGGAGTCTAGTCTAGGAGCTACCCGGGTGCCCGGTGACTCGACTAGTACTGCAGTACAGTGAGCTCGCGTCCGGTACACGAACAAGGGGACAAATCTGTTGGCACCGGCGACACATTGTCTCGGTTTAAGCGAGCATTTGCGTGAGGGGGTCAGGGTGTCCTGTCTCAGGGATTTGTTTTGCAGCGAATAGGATTTAAGAAATTGTCGAGCAAAAAGAGGGTCCTATTCCAGGGTTTGTTTGTACTCCCTCCGTCCCTAAATATAAGCATTCTTCGATTTTCGTGACGTACGTTTGACCACTCGTCTTATTCAAAAAATTTATGAAAATGTAAAAATAATTATGATATACTTAAAATATATACGATGATAAAACATATCATAACAAGATAAACAATATTTTCATAAATTTTTTGAATAAGACGAATGGTCAAACGTGATCCGTAAAAGTCAACAAATGCTTATATTTAGGGACAGAGGGAGTATTTGGCACAGTACTACTTCAGCTTGGACGGCTACTGTTTGGTTGACGTGGCACTTCCTGACATGGCTGCAAACAGATCCGGTACAACCTTTGTGACTGGCATGTGGTCTCAGGATGCCATGTTCTATCAAGGAGTTTTGCAGTTTTTGAATCATATTTGAAAAATGTGGCGCCTTGAACAGAAGCATTGCCTTATAGCTAGCCCTGCTAATTGGGTTTAATAGTTTTAATGGGTTGGGTTTTTCTTTAGAGTTGTTTAGATTGCTTACTTACAGGGTGATTCATCAATTGGTTTGGTTTGGTTTGGTTTGGATTGCTCCTAAGATGAAATGGTTTCATGATGATTTAGAGTGGGTTGCATTGGTTTGTAAATCCAAGGGTCTGACTCTTGATAGTTTTAGTTTCATATCCCAGTAATGATGGAGGACCCATATGTACGTTTAGCCATATTATTATTTTGCACAAAGTAGCGGAAAGTCAAAATGAGTCATCTCAAACAAATTTTGATCGATTTCGTTAAAATTTTAAGGTGTGAACGTGACATTTTAATTCTAGAGTCTGACTCTTGACACCGGGCCCACACATACGTTTAACCTTGCTATGTTGCACAAAGTAGTAGCAGTCAAATTGAGCATCTCCAACAAATTTTAATTAATTTTGCTAAAATTTTAAGTTGTGAACGCGAGCTTTTAATTCTAGGGTCCAGCTCTTGACATAGGATTCATATGTATATTTAGCCATATTAGTTTGCACAAAGTAGCGAGCAGTCAAACTGAATAATCTTCAACAAATTTCTACCAAATTTGCTAAAGTTTTAAGGTGTGAATGTGACATTTTAGTTTTAAGATCTGACTCTTGAGGTAGGGTCCACATGTCAATCTAACATTATTTCAATTTTACGTGATTTTTATATGATCCCATAGATAAATGGGGTTATGTGATCAGACATGCAAATGGTGATGTCCTTGAGGGAGGTGCTAGAAGTCTAAAGCATACGCGAGATGCTTTTCATGCAGAGGTGATAGCCTGTATACAGGGCACTCGGGCGGCGATTGAGAAGGGCATGACAAAGGTGATCATAGAGACGGATTCTCTAATTTTGAAGCAAGCTATTGCAAGTGATTCCTATAGATTTGCAGAAGTAGGTGGCATGCTTTTGGGACTGAAGAACCTGATCATGGGAGGTTTTAGTAATTTCATATTTAATTATGTTCCTAGAACATGTAATAAAGTAGCTCATGCCCTAGCGGCAAGGGGGTGTATACTCCCTCAAGGTGATGGTTCCCGTTGGGATGACACACCTCATTTTGTTGCAGACCTTGTGACCAGCGATTTAGCTGAGTCTATAAGTTAATGGAAGTTTCTTTCCATGCAAAAACAACTAAGGGTTTTGATAAAAAGGCTTCATTGAATCAGATCTTAAGACAGATTTTTTTTAAAAAAAATCTAGTTCCACCAAATTTCATCCTCCTACTTTTAGGGAAGAAGGATTGTTGTTTTCTGTTTATCTATAAAAGGTGTTTTGATATGGCTTTGTCAAACCAGATCAGGTAGTTTCACCAAATTTCATCCTTCTACTTTTAGAGAAAGATTGTTTTTAAAAAAAATTTAAGGTCCCTTTCGTAACAAAGGATTGGTGGATGAATTTTGTAGAATTTAATTCCTAATAGGAATTTTTTCTATGTATCCATTTGGAACAAAGAATTGGACATCAAATAATCCTACCACAAATTCCATAGAAATTTTGGAGAAAATTGAATATAAGGCCCAATCACTTGGAAACTTTTATTTGCCTATATCTCTCGTCTCAAAGTTTTATGTATTTTGAATTCCCGTAGGATTGTAATTGACAAGCAACTCAATCCAGCATTTTTTCATAATCCTATATTGTAAGAACCCTGTGTTATCCAAAGGAGTCCTAAGGAGATTTCTTAATTCTGTTTGTAGGGGTTTTTGTTTTTTTTTTGAGAATTACACAGTACAACGCAGACGCTCACAACACGCACGCACACTCACCCCTATGAATACATGTACGCAAACCCTACCCCTATGAGCACCTCCGAAGGACTGAGCACCGGCAGATCTGGAGATTCCCGAAGTCACCATTGGCGCCTCGTCGTCGACGGGAATGTCGCTTACCACTTAACGCATAACGCCGGTAAATCCTGGAAAATCCAGGAAATGGTGTGTCGGGGTTCTCTACCGCCGGACAGTAAATTTGTATCGATCGTGTGCCGGACTCGGATGGTTAGCGCAGGAGACAACGGGATTTATACTGGTTCGGGCCTCCGAGGAGTAATACCCTACGTCCAGTGTCGAGCTGCCGTGTTCCCACGCTAGGGTTGTTTGTAGTAGGGGTTACAAACTGGTCGGGAGAGGGTGTCGAGCCTAGGTCCCTGAGTATGGGTGTTCGGTTCGTCAGATAGCCAGCCCCCGCGACGGTTGCCCTCCTCTCCCTTTTATAGATGCAAGGGGGAGGGGCAAAAGGGGGAAAGAAAGAAAAGCTACAGTGTCGGCCATTGGGATGTCTTCTCGCGTCGCTGTCCGTCAGGACGCATTGAAGAGGAGCCGCTCCATGTTGTCGTAGAGGCCACCGCGTGGCCGGGCGGAGCTGTTCACTTTGGGACGCCTGGCGCTTCCTCCGAGCAGTTTGGTTACGACTCAACGCGTCTGGGCACGGGATGAGTACGCCACGTTAAGGCCTAATCGTAGGCCCGAGCTCGTCGTAGGGGGCACTCGAGTGCCTCGGGTGGAGCTTGCGTGCTGCAGGGTCGGATGTGACGGCTACTTGATGGATGCGCGGCTGATCAGAGCCGCATTAAGGCTTCGGGGCGGGGCCCGCTGGCCGCCACCGGTGGTGGGTTTGCATGGCATGGGGAACCAGCGTCCCACGCATCGTAACGGGAGAGTTTGCGTGCCGGGGTCACACCACGTGGTATGGCTTGTGACTTGGTCAGAGGCGGAGAGTGCTCGTGCGAACGACCAACTTGTCGTGCGAGGCGGAGACTTGTCGGAGGGGGTTCCTTTAGTAGGGAACTTGTCGGGGAAGCTCCCAACTAGTCGGGAACAAGACGTCTTGCCAGTGATGGTCTTGACCAGGGTCCTCAGTCCTCCTCGTCTTGAATCTTGGCCTTCACGTTGTCAATCTTAGCCTTCACATTGTCAATGGTGTCAGAAGACCCCATCTCGAAAGTGATTATCTCGCCGTCAAAGGGGGCCCTAATCTGGGCCCTCGTCAGTAGCCCCCGAGCCTGAGAGGGAGTCAGGACTTCGCGCAGGCTCAGTCGAAAAGGCTTTTCATCGGTCTTCATTCTTGGTCGTCCGGTGGTGCGCGCGCGCATCCGCTGATGTATACCCAGACGAGTTGTAGACTCGCTCGTGGGGTTTTAAGCTTCTGAGGTGTTGTCGTGGCCTTAGATTGTTCTGTTGAGGTAGTCGTGGGCAATCGTGGCCGTCGTGGGCGACGTGGGCGGCGCGAACGATGCGGGCGTTGCGGGTGTCTCGGCCGCTGTGGAGGACAAGACGGTTTGAAGTAGGCGGGGGCAGTTCGGACCCACAGGCGAGAATCGAGGCGTCGCGTGGGCGGACGCTAGTCACGCGGCAGCATCTTGCGCGGGCGTTCTCTGATGCGGTGGGCCCGGCATTTAAGGCTGGTGGCCGCGCCCCTTCCTTTTAACCGCGCGTCGGCCGAAGATTTGGGAATTTTACTCCTTTGCCTTCTTTCTCTGCCCTTGTCTCTCGCTTCGTCCGCTTTCCTGCGCCCGTAGCGCCGCCACCGTTCCCGCCGCAGTCTCGCTCGAAAGCTCGCCGCCATGTCGTCGACGGCGCTCAATGTGACCCGCTCGATGCTGCGCCGCCTTGTCGAGGTCGGGCAGCTTCCTCCGCTCACCAACGCCGTTGAGTGGAAGGTTCGGCGAGTCCGTCCGCGCCCGCCCAAAAGTGCGTCGTGTCGTTCGTGGCCTTCCACGTAGCGGCTTCTCCGTCCCGGGCGGTTCATCCGGCGGTCCTCTATGAGTACGGGATCGATTGCACCTCAACCCGACGGCATCCGGCCAGATGGCGGCGTTCGAGGCGTTGTCGCGAGTACTTGGGGATCAGTGCCCATTGGCACCTTTTCAAGTACTTCTTCATGTTCGCGTGCCTGAAGGACGGCTCCAAGGTGGCGACGATCGGCTGCGCCAACCTTCGGATGAAGCAAGGCCGGGGTGACAACTACATCCCGTCCTCGTTGACCAGGCTCGAATAGAGGGCACAAAGGGGTGGTTCTATCTGGTGAACGACCCGAGTTGTGTGCCGGTGTTCACCGGGAACTCCATCGCGCAGCGGCTGAGGAATTGGACCGACAACCCCCCGAAGGCGGAGCAGGAGAAGATGCTTAAGGACCACTGGGCGGCGCTGACCCGCCTCCGAGAGGCCGGGTCAACTGGCGACCGTCATTGGCGATACCATGCGGAGTCGTCCGCTCGGGGCGGCCGCTGCACCTCTGCGAGATGACGATGACAGGTCCCCGGGGAAGGACCGTGAACGCCAGCTCCCGTCATTGAACGAGATCCAGCGCCGTGTGGCGCTGGCGATCGGGAAGTCGACCTTTGTGTGGCCGCCAACGCGGCTTCTTCCAATGCTCCCCAACGAGGGGACTGAAAAACTTGTAAGTGATTTCTTCTTCCGACAAGCTTCCCGACGAGCTTGGTGTCTTGAATTGACTGTTGACCTTCTCGGAGATCCTTGACGATCACTGACTCTCTCACTCCTTGCTTTTCCAGTTGAAGAGCTCCCGCCTTGTGCCTGCGAAGGCGCCTCTCCCGGAGGAGGCGATCTTCAAGCGCAACCAGGCGGCCACGGAAAAGCGACGGGCCGCGCACAAGGCGCAGCACAAGGAGAAAGAGATCGTGAAATGCGATCGGAACGACAACCGTATCAAGCGCCGCAAGGTGGGGGAGCGCAACTTCTCCTCCGACGAAGATCCGTCGCCGCCGCCGGCGTGGAGCGAGAGCCGACCGCGGTTGGCGGAGTGACATGTCCGAGTCGCCCTCGCCTTCACCACATCGGGCGGCGGAGGTGAGCTCGTCGCGGTGCCCAGAGCCGGCCGCTCACGAGAAGGGTGCGGGCTCGAGCATGCTCGCGGTCGGGGGCCCGCCCCGTCCGAGAAGATCAGAGAATGACCTGCTCTCACACGGCGCCTGGCGGCCCTGGCGCCTCCGAGGGGCGGAGGGATCCTCCTCGCCGGGACGATCCGCCCAGGCGGCCGGCGGAGCACGAGCCCTTGCCCCGTCATCTCTTCGACGGCTCCGACCGCCCGGATGTGGACTCCCTGAAGAGGCGTTCGTCAAAGGCGAGGCCGACGACGCCGACGCCACCGAAGCGCCGCGGTGGACACGGCGCTCCCAGCGCCTCTAGTCTTTGATCATCCGAGGCGGCGGGGCCCCGGACGTGCATGTTCCCCTCTCCGGCGGGAGTCAGGGGCCGGCCTCCGACGCGGAGGTCGGGAGGACAGCCCCCGAGCAGCCAAGGGAGCGAAGCGCCACCCTCGAGCCGGAGGGGAGGAGTGGGCCAGCCCCCGAGTCGACGGAGCGTCGGGGGTTGGCTTCCGAGTCGGCCGGGGCCAAGCGATCAGCCCGGCGTGGCTCGTGGACAGTCGAAAACGGGCCCGCGTCCGTTTCAGCATGTAAGCTCCTACCCGCTATCCTTTGTCATTCTTGAACTTTTCGTCTTGTTCGTTTCTCGATCTTGACTTGTCTTTGCTTCACCGCGCCGACACCGACGGCTCGACGCGCCTCTGGCGCGCCGGGCGGCCAGGCGTGGACAGCAGCCGAGCCCGCCGCTGCCCCCTACCGAGCCGTTGGCGGGGCAGACCCGGGGCGGGCTGACCGTGGCCACCGAGGTGGTCGAGCCGACGGCGCCTCCGCCTCCATCGGGCGTTGACAACTCGAGCGGGGAGCAAACGGCTCCAGAAGCGGTCGTGACCCGAGCGGCGACAGAGCCGTTGGTCGTAGCCACCTCGGGAGGTGGGGATGTCGTGGCGGCGTCCACCGAGCAGATCGCGCCCCCGCCACCGCCGGCCGGAGGACACGAAATCGAGGCGGCGGCGGCGGCGGCGGAAACTCCAGCGTCTGCGGCGGCGCAGGCGGGTGGGAACGTGGCAGAAGCGTCGACGATCAACAACATGTCCGCCAGCACCCTCGGGATCATTGATCTTGACGCTCCCGACCTGCCGAGCAACGACCGAGACATTTATGAGGCCGTGCTGGAGCGCATGCTGGGCGAGACGGAGGGGTCGGAGGTCATGGCCCCCGAGTCTGCCGCCCCCACGGTCGCAGCCTCGGCCGAGGTGGTGGAGCCGGCCGGTGAGGGGCCCGCGGCTGACGCAGCCGCTGCAGGTCAGCCGGAGGTGGGCCCGACTGGAGTTGCCGGGGTTCCCGAATCTTCAGTCGCGGCGGAGACGACCGAGGAGGGCCTCGGGGAACCCGCTGTCGGGGCGGAGCTGATCCCTGCTGCATCCTCGCCCTCGGCCGCGACCGCGGATCCGGCTGCAGCAAACGCCCCGGAGCCGCGGTCTCTTCAGCTCGCCGCCCCTGTTGATGAGGCGGCGCCCGCAGCGAGCCCGATCCTCCCGACCCCGCAAGGACACGAAGCCCCCAGGGGCGCAGCGAGGGTGATGAGGACATGACACCCATGCATACGACCATGATTGGTGCATGGAATGGAGTAGAAGAAGTCCAACAAGGTTTTCCAAGTCAAGAAGGAGGTCCAAGGTTGATCCGGTTCGAGTCCCCGAGGTGGAGGCCAAAAGCAATTCAAGTTCGAGTCCAGTTCGGAGTCCAGGAGCAGTGCGCAATAAAACGGACGCCCAGGTCGCATACGGAGTCGGTTTTGGACGTTCTATATATGGTTGGAAGCACAATTTCATAGAGCTTCCAATGGCACTGGTCTCATGCCAAAATTCGTCACGAGTCAACGGGAATCTTCGAAACAAGTTCACGTCCAGAATCTGTCAGGGTGCTGCGCAAATACCTTTTGGGCTGTTGGCCCAACAGGAGGCCCATGTGGGTCTAGGGTACTGTTCACGCGCGTGAACAGTACCGCACACTAGCGCCGCCCCTCGTGGCCGCCAGGGGCTGCGTCCCCTATTTAGATAGACCCCTCGTTTATTTTCAGACTTGAGTTTGTTTTACAAGTTAGCTTTAGCTACAACCGAACAGCCGCATAGCGCTGCCTTCGTATATTGCAGACTCCACCTTCGAGTGATATTAAGATTGCTCGCTTCATAATTCTTGTTCGTTCTTCGATTGCGTACAGGAATTGATCTTCGTGATCGGTGATCTTGCGTCGGCAAGGTTGGTAACCATCGGGAGTTGGTTCTGATTGCATTGGCGCCGAGTCTCGCTCGTCGTAGTCGGATCGTGAGGGTCAACAACCACCAAATCGGATTTATCTCCACTCACCGAAAGATCGGGCACTCCCCCTCTATCAGAGGGCTGCCTCCCCGGAGATCCAAGATGTCGGGGAAGGCTCTGGCGCGGGCCAATTTCCGGAGCTTGAGGAAGGCGGCGCTCGGATCTTCGATCTCGTGCGCTCCTCGTGGGTGGCCGCCTACGAGGCGGGGTGAAAGGATCTTGATGTCGTCTAGAGGGGGGGTGAATAGACGAATCGCACTTATTAAAACTTCAACCCTCTGTTAGTACTAAAACCGGTCGGACCGGTTTCCAAAACAGTCGAGACGGTTTTGCTAGAAACCAACAAACAAGTATATGCCCTCTACGAGTTCTAGCACAAACCAAACTTGGTGTAGGACTTCCACAGGTGTTTCCAAGAGTATCAATGAAGTCCTGCACACGAAATGCACACCAAAGTAGATCGAAGCGGAAGCACAAGGTATATGCTAGAGATAGAGATAAAACAATAAGCAAGATATATATGAAGTAAATGCACAAGAGACACAAAGATTTATCCCGTGGTTCGGCTCACCACTAAGGTTAGCCTACCTCCACGTTGTTGAGGTATCCACACAAGGATAGGCTCGCTACACAAGGCTTGCCCTTGACCTCGGTCTCAAGTCAAGAGAATGAACCCTTGAGATGAGAAGGTTTCCACTAGAATCACAGGGGTAATACAAACTTCTTGGAGCTTCCACAATCTCGGATTGGAGAGCTTCCAAGTGACTTCTAGCCGTCTAGGAGCAAAGCTCCAAGAGTAAAAGATGCTTCAAAGGATCTTCAACGAAATCAGCAAGTGCTCAAGTGTGGGATGCTCACAAGGCTTCTCAAAGCTCTCTAAAGCTCTCACACAAGTCACTCTCTCAACCCAACACAAGAATAGGGCACTAAAGGCTTGAATCTCACTTAGAGAGGTTGGGGAGAGCTTAGCTGGGGTTCAAGAAGGTATAGGAGGCGCAGGGAACCAGCCCCTCAAGAGGAGCTCATGGGTATAAATACCCATCCTCCCAAAAACTAGCCGTTAGTTCTCGAGACAAAACCGGTCGAGACGGTTTGTGATCGACAGGTTTTCAAACCAACTAGCCGTTGGACGGTGTCTGTGCCCAAACCGGTCGAGCCGGTTTGCCAAACCGGTCGAACCCGGTTTGGGCGAGAAACCCTACTAAGGTTTGATCTCACGGGTTAGACTCTCATGGGTTTACTTGAGCACTTTTTGATGTTTGTTGTCCAACCATTGATTCATCCCTCTTGATAGCGGCATACCTAAACTCAAGATAAAAGATAAACCCTAATTAATCTACTTGAGCTTGAACCACCAAGGTACACCGGTAAATGATCTTCAAAGATTCGAGGGCTTCCAATATTGTATACCAACGAGCACATGTTATAGATGAATAAATATATGTGCTTGAGCATATCCACCTTGAGCTAGTGACTTAGAATTCTTCCATAGAGTAGATATCAACCACTTTGAATTCTTAAGCCACTCCAATTTATCAATCATGACACTAGATGCAATTTATCACTTTCCTCGGTAGGCTTGGATATGATACTTCGAAATCCTTGACGCTCTCAACTTCACCCTAGCCACTTGCTTATGGTCGCTATCCATAGCCTTTGCTTAGTTCCTCGTTTAGCCATCTTGATCTCTTCATCACTTATCCTTGCCACAATTGAGTCAAGCCTTGCACCATAGAGAGAATTCCATTTGAGATGCCACTCAAATAGTTTGTCCTTTGATTGACATCAATTATTCTTGCTTTGCAAACTTCTATTTATCGGTCCATCATAAAAGAGATAACCACATGACCCTTGTCAATTCTATACTTGAAGTCTTGCAAATAGCTTCTTTGAAGTCAATATTCTTCATAAAATGTAAGAGTGAAAACCATTTGATATTGTACTCGGAAAACTCATAGTATTGGCTATCAAGTTCCATCTTGTGTCAATAGTGAAATCCCTTGATGCCATACTCAACTTTGACTTAGTTCTCCCATTATTATACCACAAGCTTGTTCTTTCTTCACAATATGCTTTGCTCAACATAGAGAGGCCAACCAAGTACCATATATAATCATGCCTCTATAATTGCTTTTCTTTAGCTTAGGATCACTTGTTGTATGTCTTATGTAAAGTCCAATGGGAAGAACATCCTATCCTTATCATGACATTCATCTTTAGCATGCTTGTAAACATTCCATGTACATTGCCATGATCCACCCTTGTCTTATTAGCAATGTGAGCCAAATGCATGATCTTACACATAAATATCATTTATCAATAATCAACAACCTGCTCACATGCTTTACAAGAGTGTTAGTGATTTAATCAAGTTGTCACTTAATTCACCAAAACCCACTTAGGGCTTGATTGCACTTACAATCTCCCCCTTTTTGGTGATTGATGACAACCTTGATTAAAGCTTTCAAAAAATATGAAAATAAAGCTCATACGGACTAAGATTTAGGTAAGGCTCCCCCTCAATGTGTGCAATGAATGGAATTCATTAATTTGGCTTCAAAATGCCAATTTGCACATATTCAAGAAAAGCATGGAGCTCCCCCTAAATCTCAGCAAAGTGGGGTGCAACAAGTGTGTGTGACAAGATGAAACAAATGTGTGATGCATATGACATGAGTTATCACAAACAAGAGACAAAACACAAAGAGGTGTGTGCAGGTCGAGGCAGGTTTGAAACCGTCAGACCGATTTCACCGGTCAGCCCACAAAACAGGGAAAAACTCGAGGAACAACTCATTCACCAAACAAACATGCATCACAAACTAACATAGAGTCACTTATAAACATTTAGAGTACATTACACACATTGTAGCACACAATACAAGAGTTCTCAAGTCCAACACATAGATAAGGTTTAATGACGATTATTACAGATCCAAATCTCTCAACAAGTCTCTAAGATAAAAGATAACTGGATACATAGGAGCTTGGGAGTGTTTCAAGACAAACCGGTCAGACCGGTTTCACCACCACAGCACAGACAGATAAGCTTTAATCATCTTTTCTTCTCCCCCTTTGTCATCCATCACTAAAAACTTGAGAAGATGGGCTGAGCATCACTGATCACCATACTCGGAGGAGCACCACCATCGAGGAGGGTAAACTAAGAGAGAGATTATAAGAAATGGAATTAAGAACTTGAGAAGAAATGGTAGATGCTAAAGGATAAGAGTTTGAGACTCATCATACCATCGTCGTTGCCAAAAAGCGGTCGATACGCTTGAGATACAAGATTTTGACCACTAGTAGCGGACCCATAGGAAGAGGTGGAGGAGGAGGTACTTGATATCCATAGTGATGAGCATATTGTTGAAAATAGCCTTGGAACCCAGCTGTGCCACCATGCTATCCAAGGGATCTCGGGCTCCTCCGGTCTCGGGAGAGGGTGGAGATCTAGGAGGTTCAAAACCATGGTGATTGTGCAATAATTTGAGAGTGTCCTTCATTTGTTTCCTCTCTCTCATAGACCTCTGTCGACCAATACATCCTCCGGCTCTTACACATAGATGTGAAAAGTTCAAAAGCTTGCGAATAGGAGAGGGAGGCTTGTCCCTAAGGTCGATTGTTGCTCATTAAACCGGCCAGCCGGTTTTCCAAACCTCGACCGGTTTGGTCTGACCGATGCTACTGGTGATGCTACTCCTGCTGTCCTTCTCCTTCCTCCATTTCTATCTCATCATATCTTCCGGTGAGGGAGTCCTTATCCTTTTGGGTAAGGGACTTTGAAGGGCTCATGCTTAGTATCCTTTAGAAATTTTCTATTTGACACCTTTTCAATAATATGCATGATATAAGGTGCATACCCACACAACCTCTGGGGGCTCTCGCTAATGGTCTTGATCTCCTCCCAAATGAAATCACTCACTAAGAATGGAAGTCCGGGAGGCCTCATATGAACGAGCAAGTCCTTAGCATAGTTAGAGATGTCCGCCGGGTTTCCGCCCCTAGGTGTGAGTGTCAACCGGAACATGCGGTTAAGCATGCTATAGTAGGAGTAAAGCCCATGCATAACCCGCATTTGCTTGCTTGTTTCTTGGATACATGAACTTCATCGCAGAAGGCTCCATTGGACGAATACCACGGTGAATGCAAGGAAGAGTCAAATCCACCGGGCTAGCTCCAAGGAACCTAGCAAAGTGTGTGAAAGTGACATCAGATCTAGTCCCCTCGGTCATCCAATGCATCTTCCTTGTACTCTCATTTTCCTCAAAAGCGACGGTGGCATAGAATTGTGCAATGACCTCGTGTTCCAACGTCTGAATCCCATCGAGGCTTGATCCTCAAAGTAGTACAAACATCAATGATATCTCGAAAATAGCATTGTTTGTCTTCTCCATGTATCCCCAATCTATCCACCGAGCCTCAACTATGCCCTTCTTCTTAGCTATGATGCCAGTGGAATAGTAGTCCTGCTGAAAGAAGGTGTGAAATCAGTCTATCCCACTCGCCATGTCCTTAGGCTCACCATAGGGCCATTCCCTTCTCTTCCGCCTAGTCGCCTCGGTCTTACCCATGCCAAGATAGTTCACAATGCGGTGAGTGGGATTGACTGGCCTCCTAATCTCAAGCATGACCTGCTCTTCTTCTTCATCTTCTTCTTCAACTCTTCTTTCCCTTCCACCATAATCCTCTTCTTCATCATCTCATCATCATCATCCATCGGTCCTTTCCCATGAATTGCATTACGTAATTCTCTTCACTCTCATTATCATCACTAGAAGTCTCGTGTCCTTCTTCTTTCCACAATCTCGTCCACTGTGAGATGCCCTAGACGTCCCTAGGCCTCAAGATAGGACCACCGGAGGCACCAAGGCTCAATAGGATCAGGCATCTTGGGTTCATCAACCATCTTTTCTTCCTTGTCCTTGTGTAGGTCTTTGAGAAGTCCGACATGTTGTTCCTGACCACAAATAAGTGACAAAGTATATATAAGGACCATAGGAATTGATTCGGGACTCGACGAGAATCGAATTTGAAGTTATGAGCAGCGAGGGTTCTTGACTTAATAAAACCGGTCGGGCCGGTTTGAAACCGATCGACCGGTTTGCGGCTGAAACCCTAGATTGTGGAATTCAAAATGTAGCCATCCAAATTGATTCAAAATTAAAGATAGCTTCGGGCATACTAGTTGATGATTGCTCAAAGGAATCAGAGATATGCAAGGAGCTAAGAGATCGGGCAAAGAGAACCTTTGAATACCTTGAGAGGATGGGAGAAGATAAATAAGCCTTCAAAAACGGTCTCCAATCCGGTCAAGCCGAAGTTTAGCACCTCTAGCCCTTAATCTCCAAAGGGAAAACTTTCTCCTTGGTCCAAACTCAAGGACCCATGGTGGGGAGAGTGAGAGGGAGAGGGAGCACGGGATGGAGAGGGAGGACCACGGGTCTTGGTGGTGAGGATGAAGTGAGGGAAGGATAGGAATATTCCCCACAGGATACCCTTAAAGGGTGGACCGGGGTAAAACCAGTCGAGACAGTTTGAAGCCAGAAATCGACCGGTTTCCCTCAGAAACTTCTTGAAGATAGAATTTGAGATATTGAAGCTCGATTGGAGAACTAATATGAGAGATAAGATCAAGATATGTCCAGATACTAGTTCCTTTTCGAAAAACACGAAGCTTCAACTCTTTATCCAAGGACCCCTTTTCTCCGCGAGAGGTGATTAGAAGAGAAAGATAAGATATTGAAAGAATTTTGCTTCTTTTCCTTTTGAGATAGATCTAGTGAGATAAAGAGATAAAGCAATGAACTTTGGTCACTAGATAATTCCCATAGAAGGATTTTTTCCATTAAGGTCCAAAAGCTCCTTGATACTTCCAAGAAACTTAGAGAGATAGATGAAGAATATGTTGGACTTAAGAAATCTCACCACTTGTGACTAGCCATTACTCAAGCAAGGTTAACCATAGTCACAAGTGGGTCGATTGGGTCATAAAGACCAATAACCAAATTTTTCAAAAATCACACAAATCCTATCATGCTAGTTAAGTTTTTTTTTCAAAGATCTAACCTATGTCACGCAAACATGTGGCTAAACAAGTTTTAGGACCATATTGGGATATTTAACTCATGCCTCTCACATTATAACAAGTATTTGACAGAGTCAATATAAAGGTAGGCATCAATTAAATATCCAATAGGCACACACGAGAGAACCTTGAATAGATCACATGCTAGGAAAATGCACACACTAGCATGAATAAATCCTAGATGATAAAGGTAGAAGAAGAGTGAGTGTGAACCATACCTTTGCCTCTAGCTTATCACATTTTCACATTGGTGAATTGTGATTTTTTTTTGACTTGTGCATTGCTATGTTAAGACAAAGTTCTAGCTCTCATTTTGATAGACCTTTAAACACAAAGAGAGAGACACTTAAATAGCACAAGCACTAGTTTCAATCCTTAGTGACCTTTCGGGTTAGAGAGACAAGAGGTCCACCAAAAATTGAAACCTCACAATATAGATCAAATTCCCTTTGTTTACGGAGCATATGAAATAATGTGAACAACTAGGGTCACATGCACCATTTTGGCAATTAAGGCCAACTCGAGGAATTTAAACTATATTGTGGTGAGTAGCTATGCTTGAGGTTAGTTTCATAATCCAATGAGAAAGATTAGGTCAATATTACCACTTTGGACTCAAAGATCATAGCATACTCCATGGAGAGACAAGCTCTCATTTTGAGACTACAAAATCACTAGATGAAAGCATTAGTCTCAAAGACACAAGTTGTAGAGTGATATCCCCCTAAATAGGTGCATCATGAGTTTGAGTTGCATGAAACGAGCACTTAGTCAATTTAATGAACTAGGAGAGGTCACTTCACAATTTGGTCAAGGCACACAAGAAAATAATTTACAAATATTGAAATTGTAAGAATGCTTACCATCACCAAGATAGTGTTTGTATGATGCTAAGCAAGAGCTGAGGATATATTTGAATTTCTTGAGTTAATCTTGAAGTACATTACTTAGTCGGGCTGCCTGGGCCAAAACCGGTCAGACCGGTTTGGCAAACCGGTCGACCGGTTTTGCCAATCATCAATCAAGCTTTTCTTCGAGACTCCATCAGCTCTCGATGGTGTGTATCTTCATGTATCTTCAATTGCTGACAATCACCCCGATCCTAAGTTCTATAGGTCTCAATTCCGGATCCCGGAACCTCCGAAGAAATTCCCGAGGTTGAGTTTCGCAGAATTCGGAACCTCCGAGTATTTCTAACCTCCGAGGTCTGCACTTCTAGAGAGACAGAGAATGTTTGGCCCTTGGAGTTGGTGTTGAAGCTTGGAAATTTTCTTCATCTTTTCTTATGCTTCAACTTGGTCTAACATTGCCTATGGTCAAACGCTTGATTGACTTACAATTTTACTTCTTCTTTTAACCTGCACCATTTAAACCAACATGCTCTACTAGAGAGCGGTTACAAGCACCATATGACAAGAGGAGCATATATGTGCACCAAAGGTACTTAGTCAAGCCATGTGCACAAAGCCAAGGCCTTGAGCACAAGTATCCACTTAGGATCAATTGACCAAGCTGAAAGATGAAGCTTATGTTACCGAGATGTCATTGGAGTAGAGATATAAAAGTTTAGCCTTGATGCTCGGCATTATTCTAGTGCAAAGTCCTTTTTTGAGTTTTGCCAAGCCTCCAATGCATCTCCATGCTCCTGCAATTCTAGCAAGCTCTTTTTGGTACCCAAACCATGTTGGGTCCTTTAGGGTTAGTCACAAGAGATTTGGGAATCCAAATGGCTCTTATGCTAGTTTGAGGTGAACAAGTCACTCTAGTAGCATAGATACCATTCTTGTCATCCCTAAGTCTAGAAAATGCATAATCGACAAGTTTTGACTTAGGAATGTTACCATTTGGACAATCATTACTCTCATGTCCTTTGACCGACAAGTGTAGCAAACGGCTTTTGATCTTACTTGTGAAGCCTTGCTCTTGTTTTTGCTCACTTGTTGCTTCTTGGTCTTGTGGCTTGTCAGAGAAGCTTGATTGCGCTTGATATGCTCTTGAGGCATCGTTGCCAAAACCGGTCTCAACTGGTTTCCCAAACCGTCGACCGGTTTTGGTACGAGCAAGACCCAGTTACTTGTGGACAATCACCAATGAAGTGTCCATGTTGCTTGCATTTATAGCATATCCTTCTCCTTAGCTTCCCTTGCCTTTTCTTGGGGTTTTTGAGTCGAGGAGAGCACATGGATGCATAGTGCCCCATCTTTGAGCACTTGAAGCATTGTATGTGATCAAGCTCCTTTTTCTTGATTTCTTGAGCCTTGTGATTGTCGCTTGCTTCTTCTCGAAGGGTTGAGCTAATGCGGTTTGAACCCTTCTCAAGCTTCTTCACCATGTTGTCACGGTTATCTTGACAAGGTTGCACTTGACTCTTTCCTTCAACTTACTCAAGTCTTTTTAAGCTTTTCAACCTCTTGTATGAGTTGATCATTTTCGCAATGAGGTCATCACAAGTCTCTAATACATGCTCAATACTAGATTGGCTTGCTTGAGAACAACAAGGTTTAGTACAAGACAATTCAATATTGACATGTGAGCATGTGCATGTGTGTGAGAGAGGTTGAGTGGATGTTACCGATGAAAGCACAACCTCATGAGCTACTTCTAGACAAGTATATGATTCTACAAGCTTGTCATGAGAGCACTCAAGCTCCTTGTGACATGCTTGTGGCCACATGCTCGCTAGTGAGCTTCTCAAGCTTATCATTGAGCACCTTCTTTTCTTGCTCCAAAGATGCTACACATGTAGACAAGTTAGTAGCACAAGCAACTTTATTAAGCAAGATATCATATTTATTGACCAAGGTAGAGTGTGAGAGTTTGAAGGCTTCAAGCTTTTGAGTTAAAGATTTTATGGTGTCAACTTGATCTTCAACTCTCTTTGCCATTTGATCTTCCTTGGTTTCCTTGCTCTTCTTAGCCATCAAGCACTTGTGATCATCAACACTGGGAGTTGAGGACCTAGGAACCGCCGATGCTTGTCTTGATCGCCTTCTTGAACACTTGTTACTCTTCATTGTGTTCATCCGTGAAAACCGGTCGACCGGTTTTGGAAACCGGTTGGACCGGTTTCCCATGTGGTCACCCGACTTGCTTTTCTTGCCTTGTTGATCCATGGGTGTGGTCACTTGAGGATCGCATGTATGCTTCGAGGTAGAGCACTCTTCTAAGGATACTCTTGTCACTTGATCCTCACTAGTTGCACTTGTCGTACTCAAACCCCAAATCTTCATTTTGGCTTTTGATTTCTCTTCTCTCATCATCCTTGGCCAAGATGTCATCATGAGCACAAGAAGATGAGTGGTTTGCATGTGGCTTCACTTTGCATGCTTGCTCTTGATCTTGGTATTTGCATTTGGGCATTTCATAAAGATCTTGAAAATTTCCCAAATATCATGTGCATCAATTATGTCATCACAAATTAATTCACGCACATCACAACTCACTACTACGAATGTAGTTAGTAACTTGAGCGTTGAGTTGCCAACATTCTAACTCCTCTATAGATAAGCCCGACAAGTCAATGTTGTCTATTCTAGTGTGAGGAGGAAGAATACTAGCAACTACAACCTGCTCGCATGTGGACCAAAGGTCCTAATTCCATTAAGTACATGTGTCGACCAAGAATCGTAGTTTGAGCCACCTAAAGTCAATGGCTCAAAAGATACCTCATATGTTGTCGACATCTTTTCTCTAAGCGGTTAAGCTCGAATCGGAGTTCCTTGCTCTGATACCAATTGAAAGGATCTTGATGTCGTCTAGAGGGGGGGTGAATAGACGAATCTGCACTTATTAAAAACTTCAACCCTCTGTTAGTACTAAAACCGGTCGACGGTTTCCAAAATCGGTCGAGTTTTGCTAGGCAAAGAAACCAACAAACAAGTATATGCCCTCTACGAGTTCTAGCACAAACCAAACTTGGTGTAGGACTTCCACAGGTGTTTCCAAGAGTATCAATGAAGTCCCTGCACACAGCAAATGCACACCAAAGTAGATCGAAGCGGAAGCACAAGGTATATGCTAGAGATAGAGATAAAACAATAAGCAAGATATATATGAAGTAAATGCACAAGAGACACAAAGATTTATCCCGTGGTTCGGCTCACCACTAAGGTTAGCCTACCTCCACGTTGTTGAGGTATCCACACAAGGATAGGCTCGCCACACAAGGCTTGCCCTTGACCTCGGTCTCAAGTCAAGAGAATGAACCCTTGAGATGAGAAGGTTTCCACTAGAATCAGGTGGTAATACAAACTTCTTGGAGCTTCCACAATCTCGGATTGGAGAGCTTCCAAGTGACTTCTAGCCGTCTAGGAGCAAAGCTCCAAGAGTAAAAGATGCTTCAAAGGATCTTCAACGAAATCAACAAGTGCTCAAGTGTGGGATGCTCACAAGGCTTCTCAAAGCTCTCTAAAGCTCTCACACAAGTCACTCTCTCAACCCAACACAAGAATAGGGCACTAAAGGCTTGAATCTCACTTAGAGAGGTTGGGAGAGCTTAGCGGGGTTCAAGAAGGTATAGGAGGCGCAGGAACCAAAGAGCCCTCAAAGAGGAGCTCAAGGGTAAAAATACCCATCCTCCCAAAAACTAGCCGTTAGTCTGTCAGACAAAACCGGTCAGACCGGTTTGACAAACCGGTCAGACCGATTTTCAAACTAACTAGCCGTTGACGGTGTTGTAGTGCCCAAACCGTCGAGGTTTGCCAAACCTCAGACGGTTTGGGCCAGAGAGCCCTACTAAGGTTTGATCTCACAGGTTAGACTCTCATGGGTTTACTTAAGCACTTTTTGATGTTTGTTGTCCAACCATTGATTCATCCCTCTTGATAGTACGGCATACCTAAACTCAAGATAAAAGATAAACTCTAATTAATCTACTTGAGCTTGAACCACCAAGGTACGCCGGTAAATGATCTTCAAAGATTCGAGGGCTTCCAATATTGTATACCAACTGAGCACATGTTGTAGATGAATAAATATATGCATGTGCTTGAGCATGTCCACCTTGAGCTAGTGACTTAGAATTCTTCCATAGAGTAGATATCAACCACTTTGAATTTTTAAGCCACTCCAATTTATCAATCATGACACTAGATGCAATTTATCACTTTCCTCGGTAGGCTTGGATATGATACTGAAATCCTTGACGCCTCAACTTCACCTAGCCACTTGCTTATGGTCGCTATCCATAGCCTTTGCTTAGTTCCTCGTTTTAGCCATCTTGATCTCTTCATCACTTATCCTTGCCACAATTGAGTCAAGCCTTGCACCATAGAGAGAATTCCATTTGAGATGCCACTCAAATAGTTTGTCCTTTGATTGACATCAATTATTCTTGCTTTGCAAACTTCTATTTATCGGTCCATCATAAAAGAGATAACCACATGACCCTTGTCAATTCTATACTTGAAGTCTTGCAAATAGCTTCTTTGAACGAGTCAATATTCTTCATAAAATGTAAGAGTGAAAAACCATTTGATATTGTACTCGGAAAACTCATAGTATTGGCTATCAAGTTCCATCTTGTGTCAATAGTGAAATCCCTTGATGCCATACTCAACTTTGACTTAGTTCTCCCATTATTATACCACAAGCTTGTTCTTTCTTCACAATATGCTTTGCTCAACATAGAGAGGCCAACCAAGTACCATATATAATCATGCATCTATAATTGCTTTTCTTTAGCTTAGGATCACTAGTTGTATGTCTTTTGTAAAGTCCAATGGGAAGAACATCCTATCCTTATCATGACATTCATCTTTAGCATGCTTGTAAACATTCCATGTACATTGCCATGATCCACCCTTGTCTTATTAGCAATGTGAGCCAAATGCATGATCTTACACATAAATATCATTTATCAACAACCTGCTCACATGCTTTACAAGAGTGTTAGAGATTTAATCAAGTTGTCACTTAATTCACCAAAACCCACTTAGGGCTTGATTGCACTTACACGGGGGCGTCCGACGACGAGGACGAGGAGTCCGAGGCGCATGGACGGCTCGAGCAGCGCCGCTTGATTTAGCTCATCCTTCCCGCGACAATGGTAAGTCTCTTCGAACCGAGATTTCGGTTTTGTCTTCCACATTTCCGTGAATCTTACAATCTGTATCTTCTCGCCCGGTGCAGGTACTCGCGAGGTGCGGCAAGAAGAAGGCGCGCACCATTATCGAGCTCTAGGCGGAGAAGACCCAGCTGGAGATGCAGCTGGCGGTTGCTCGCCTTGCTGCCGCCGGTGCGGTGGCGAACGAGGCGTCGTCGAGGGCCGTGCTCGAGTCCGCCGTGAAGTCCGCGGAAGACCGCGCCACGACTGCAGAGGCTGCGGCCACCAGGGCGGCGACAGAGCGGGAGTCCTTGGAGACAAGGCTGGCCCAGGCGGAGGCGAAGGTCGAGGAGTTGCGGGCCGCCGTGGCGACCGCTAACGACGCCGCCGACAAGGCCACGCCCGCCGCGCGCGCGTCGAGATCGCCACCGGCCGCCCAAGAGAAAGCGACGCTTGAGTCGAAGGTGTCGGAGCTGGGGGAGGAGCTGGTCGCGGCAAGAGCGGACCTCAGGACGGCCAATCCCCAGTTCACCGAGGTGACCAACAAGCTCCAGGAGGTGACCGAGGGGGCGACCCGGCTCCGCGAGGACAACTCCAAGTTGTCGCAGGACGTCAACGGTAAGGATCGAGACCCCCATCTGCACCCTCCTGCTCCTCTCGTTTTCTTCTTGGTCGGTGTTGATTCATCTTCTCGGGGCGTCAGGGCTGCGCGTGTATCGCGCCGGGATGACCGCGAAGCTCGCAGAGAAGATGCAGGAGCTGAACGCCGTCGCGCTCCAGAACCTCGAGAAGGATGGGTCGATCAAGCGGCTATCGGAGCAACTTGAGAGTAAGCCCTCTGCTTCGACCCTGATTTTGCCTTTCATTCGAGCTGATGGTGACATGTTTGTTGACTTCAACTTGTCGACTTTCTCAGAGTCCAGGGCCGAGCTCGAGCAGTCTCGGATGGCTCGGGAGCAGTTGGCCGAGCGGGAGCCAATACCGCTGCAAGAAGGCGGAGGAGTCACGAGCGAGCATCCTGGAGCATGCCAAGCTCGGGAGGGCCATTGGTGTGGTCTTGTCGGAGTTCGGTATCCCCGGCGGACCGACGCTCACCGAGAGGCTCCTGGAAGAGGTCGGCCGTCTTCCGGAGATGATCAAGGAGCGGAGTTGTCGACGGCTCGGAGGGCGGTGCACCGGGTGCTCGCCATGTTCGAGTCGCACTACCAGGGGTTGGACCGCATGGCTCTCAGCGGCGGCTGGGCCCCCGGCATCTCCGACACTCAGTGCGACGAGCTCGAGGACGACTGCGCCACCTTCGCCCGCGACATGGCCGACGCCGCCTTGAAGGACCTGGACCTGCTGCCAGAAGATGCACCAGAAGACCCGGAAAGCTCCAGGCCTTTACTTTAGATGTATCATTCTTAGGTGCATGTAATTTAAGAACAGTTCGCATGTGTTACATCGTGAAACAGTATTATGCTGGCGAGAACTTGTTCAAAAATTTGTTACAGCTCGAATGCTCCCAAGCACCAAGGGTCGACCACTACAACGTGTAGTAGTCCTTAGGAATTCGAGATGACCAAGCTCTACTCTGGAGCCGCGAGGGCGTAGGAGTCGTGAAGCTCGGCCTTCTCGAACCACTAAGGAGTGCCACACATTCGCAGCCCCCGAGTACTTAGGGAGTTCGAGAAGTAACTTACGAGATTTGTCGTGAAAATCGTTTTAGACCGGAGTCTGGGCGGTTGCTCGAACGCTCTTGAAAAGAGGTCGGGTGAAGGCTTGAGGACTTGAGTTGTGCTCGCAAGTCTTCGCACCGTAGCCGCGGAGGCGTAGGTGCTAGGAGCTTTGAATGAGCAGCAACATCATGCCCCACGCAGGCCATCATCTTTACTTCTCACGAGATCGAGCCTTCCGCCAAAAAACCTTTCGCTCGTGCGATCGGTTACGACACAGATGTTGAGAGATTTTTTTGAAAAATCATGAAAAACGGAGGGAGGGCATCGTGCCTGGTAGCCCCGAACGGGAGGCGTTAAGACGCAGGTGCGGGGATGCTCGCCGCTCAGCCTTTAGAAAAGATGCGACATACGGAAACATGGCAACCGAGAAGTTTTTCAAACTTATAAACATGTGAACAAAGCATGCGGCATTTATTCATTGATGTATAAGATTTAACAGTTACTCAAGGGTAAAATGGCCGTAGGTGTTCAATGTTCCATGCGTTGGAGATGACTCGCCCGTCCTCGTATCGGATCTTGTATGTTCCGGGTCGGAGCACCTGGTCGACGATGAACGGCCCCTCCCAAGGGGGCGAGAGCTTGTGTCGATCCTTGCTGCCTTGAACTCGTCGGAGGACCAGATCCCCGACTTGAAACTCGCGTGGGCGCACGTTGCGCTCGTGATAGCGTCGTAGAGCTTGTTGGTACTTGGCGCAGTGTAGGAGTGCCACGTCTCACGCCTCATCAAGCTGGTCGATCGCGTCTTCAAGCGCGACTTGGTTGCCTTCCTCAGTGTAGGCTCATACTCGTGGGCTGCCGTAATCGATGTTAGTTGGTAGGACCGCCTCCAACCCGTGCACCATGAAGAAAGGCGTGAAGCCAGTCGCCCGACATGGCGTGGTGCGCAGGCTCCATAGTACGGACGGGAGCTCGGCTACCCATTTTGCTCGGAACTTGTCGAGGCACTTGAAGATGCGAGGTTTCAACCCTTGCAGGATCATGCCGTTCGCTCTCTCGACTTGCCCGTTCGTCTTCGGGTGCGCCACGGCAGACCAGTCCACGCGAATGTTGTTGTCATCGCAGAAGTTGAGGAATTTCTTCCCCGTGAACTGGGTGCCGTTGTCGGTGATGATCGTGTTGGGTATGCCAAAGCGGTAGATGATGTCGGTGAAGAATGCAACGGCTTCCTCGGAGCGGACGTTCACAATAGGTCGGGCTTCAATCCACTTGGAGAACTTGTCGACCGCCACGAGGAGGTGCGTGAAGCCCCGCAGTCGAGTGGCCCCACCATGTCGAGGTGCCACGGCGAAAGGCCACGTGATGGGGATGGTTTGAGCGCTTGGCCGGAGGTGAGTTTGTCGAGCGTAGAACTGGCACCCCTCGCAACGGCGCACATTGTCCTTGGAGTCCGCCACCGCTGTAGGCCAGTAGAAACCTTGTCGGAAGGCCTTCCCGACAAGAGTCCTCAGACCGGCGTGATGCCCGCACGTGCCGGCGTGGATCTCGCGGAGTAGTTCCCTTCCTTGATCACCGAGGATACAGCGCATGAGTATGCCCGCTGCACCCCGTTTGTAGAGCTCGCCCTCGATGAGGACGAACGCTTTGGCTCGCCGTGCGATGCGGCGTGCCTCTGTCTGGTCGGAAGGCAGCTTCGCCTCGAAAAGCCACTCGAGGATGGGGAAGCGCCAATCCGGGTCTTCGAGGTTCGGCTCGGGCGGTTGGTCGATCTCCATGACTTCTGCTCCTTCAGCCTCTGGCGGCTTTTCCTTCAACGATAGAGGGCGCGCGGTCGCCATAAGACCCGTGTGGGACTGGCTTGCGACTCGATGCAGTCTTGGCGAGGACGTCGGCCGCCTTGTTGTAGTCGCGCAGCACGTGATGAAGCTCGAGCCCATGAAACTTGCCTTCCAAGTCACGAACGGCTTGGCAGTACGCCGCCATCTTCCGGTCTACACAATTCTTCTCTTTCATGACTTGGTCCACGACGAGCTCTGAATCCCCTCTGATCTCGAGACGGCAGATCCCGAGCTCGACCGCTATTCGGAGGCCGTTGATGAGCGCTTCGTACTCGGCGACGTTGTTGGAGGCCGGGAAATGTAGACGGACCATGTACTCCATGCGTACGCCCAGAGGCGAGATGAAGACAAGGGCTACACCCGCTCCTTCCTTCATAACGGAGCCGTCAAAGTACATTGTCCACGTCTCGTGCTCGATTGGTGCCGTCGGAGTTTGGATCTCCGTCCACTCACCAAAGAACGAAATCGCACACTGGGACTTGATGGCCGCGGGGTGCGACGAGATGTTACGCCCCATCACCGAGTGCCCATTTGGCTATCCTCCCTTCGGCCTCGGGGTTCTGGATAACTTCTCCGAGCGGGTACTTGGACATCAAGACCCGAGTAATGGCGGAGCTTGTGCTTGGTCATCAAGACAGAATATACAAGTTTTTGCATTTGCGAGTAACGGGTCTTCGAGTCAGAAAGTACCTCGCTCATGAAGTACACGGGGCGCTGCACCTTGAGTGATCTTCCGGGCTCTTCTCGCTCGACCACCAGCGCAGCACTGACAACTTGAGTTGTCGCGGCGATGTACAAGAGCATCGGTTCCTCGGGTGTCGGAGCCATGAGGATCAGCGGACTCTTCAGCATGTTCTTGAGGGAGTCAAGCGCTTCCTGAGCCTTAGGGGTCCACGCGAAGTAGTCAGACTTCTTCATCAAGCGGTCGACAACCAGCGCTCTCGAGTCGTGCTATGAAACGGCTCAGAGCTGCGAGGCAGCCCGTGACACGCTGCACGCCCTTCAAGTTCTGGATCGGCCCCATGTCCGTGATGGCCGAGATTTTCTCGGGGTTAGCCTCAATGCCGCGTTCCGACACGACAAAGCCGAGGAGCATGCCCCTCGGAACCCCGAAAACGCACTTCTCGGGGTTTCACTTTACCCCGTGCTCTCTCAGTTTCGCGAATACCTCGGTGAGGTCTGGGACCAGATCGGCGGTCTTTTTCGACTTGACTACGATGTCGTCGACGTATGCCTCGATGATGCGTCCTATGAGTTCCCCGAAGACGCGTCGCATGCATCTTTGGAACGTAGCGCCGCATTCTTGAGCCCGAACGGCATCGTCTTGTAGCGATGGCGCCGAACAGAGTGATGAACGAGGTTGCGAGTTGGTCCGCTATGCACATCGCTATCTGGTGGTACCCGGAGTACGCATCGAGAAAACAGAGGGTTTCGCACCCAGCTGTCGAATCGACTACCTGATCTATGTGAGGCAAAGGAAACAAATCCTTGGGACATGCCTTGTTAAGGCCCGTATAGTCAACACACATCCTCCATTTCTTATTCTTCTTCTTTACAAGCACAGGTTAGCAAGCCACTGGTGGAATACTTCTGATGAACCTCGAACTAAGGAGCTTCTTGATCTCCTCGCCGATCGCCTTGCACTTCTCGTCATTGAAGCGGCGAAGGTGTTGCTTTACCGGTTTCGATCCCGGCTTGATGTTCAGTTTGTGCTCGGCAACCTCTCTCGGGATCCCCTTCATGTCGGAGGGTTTCCACGCGAACACATCGAGGTTCGCTTTGAGGAAGTCGACGAGCACGCTTTCCTATTTAGGATCGAGCGACGTCCCGATACGGAGCGTATGGCCATCGCCGGAGACGGCCGCATCCTTGACGCCTTGGCGGGCTCGAAGAGCAGCCGCTCGCTTGGACGACTGGGGATATCCTCGGTCCTCGGATGGAGGCTCGTGAGCCTCTCAGCCGGATTAGTGCCTCCCCGGAAGCACTCGCCGCACTCGAATGTGCGCGCTGTACGCGTGGTCCCCATCGTGATGATCCTTCGGCCGGAATCTTCAGCTGTGTACGATAGTTGGGCACGGCCATGAACTTCGCGTGAGGCCGGCCTCCCCGAGGATGGCGTGGTACGCCCCGAGAACCCCACCACTCAAGGTGAGGGTTTCGTAAAGTTTCGCAGGTCCTCGAACGTGACGGCAGATCGACCGCCCGATCGGGAGAGCCTCCATTCCGTGGACGACCGTGGAACGGTGCGGTCGACGGCCGCAGATTTGATCGTGGGATGCCCATGTCGCCAAGCGTTGACGATAGAAACGCACGTTGATCCCGCTCTCCATCCATTAGAACCTTGTGGATCCGCTTTGGATTTGAGAGGAGCTACCACTAGTGGGTAGGATCCCGTGCACGCGACGGTCGGATGGTCCTTGCGGTCAAAGGTTATCGAACCTCCGACCACTTTAGGTCTGAGGACTTCTTGTCGGACGCCTTCTCTCGCCTGAGGGTCGCCCGGTGACCCGTCAAGATCATGTGGACGGCGCCATCCTCGCCGGCATCGAGCCCCCGCCGCCGCCGCCGTTGTCGGGAGGTGGCACGACCTTCTTCGGTGGATCCGCCGCCTTGGCTTGAGGGTGCCGTTGACGAAGTTCTTGATCGACGGCCCTGAGCGCTGGCTTCACGGCACCTCGTGGTGTGGGCACGCGGCCGAGGAGCCTCTCGAAATGGTCCTTGGGAAGACCGCCTTGGCCGGTTGCCTTGGGCGACGCCTTGCGCCGACCGCCACGTGTTCGCCAGACGGCGCTTTGTCGCTCTTCTTCTTCTTCTTCTTCTTGAAGCGAGGACGCCCTCGCCATGGTCCACGACTTGTTTCCCTTTCCGGGAGTGTTGAGGGTGGTCGCCATCGCCTCCTCGCTGTTCGCATGGTTGCTCACGATATCGAGGAGCTCCGTGTGGTTCTCGGGCGGGCGCCCGAGTCGATGGATGAGGGAGGTGCAGTCGTGCCGTGCTCGAACGCCGAGATGGCGCTGCTGTCCGCCGCGACCGAAGCTCGGTGCGCGCTTGGAGAAGCGCTTGATGTACTCATCGCAGCAGCTCTCCCCGACTGCGCAGGCCATGCGCAGCCCCACCGCTTGCGGGTGAGGTAATGCGTGTTTTGAAGTTGCCGCGAAGACCCGGCGTAGGTCGGTCCATCGTTGATCTTGTCGCGGGCGGATGCTCGAGCCACGTCCGTGCGGAGTCACCAAGGTAGAGCGGCAGGTTCTTGATGAAGAGGTCGTCATTACTCACCGTGTGGCATGCGAGCCGGTAGTCTTCCGACCATCTGTTGGGGTTGGTGTCCCCGTCTGCAGGGAATGTTGGTCGAACTTGGAAACGCGAGGAACCGCAGCCTCACGCCTCGTGCCGAAAGCTCGCGGCCCTCTGGTTCGGCGACCAGCTGCGATCGCGGTCATCGTCGCTGTCATAGCGTCGTCCACGTCCTCAGTCGTCGTGGTGACGCGAGCGGTGCTCGTCGCGGCGGTCACGGGCCGTGGTCGCGGTGGTTTGTCGATGCTCGCGCCGTCGGTCGAGCCTCGATGGTGTCCCAGGCGTCGCGGTTGGGCCCAAGACGGCTCTTGACCGCCGACGCTGCGGCCCCGGCCCCGCCTCCGCGGTCCTGATTCCGGGAGGGGGGCGGGTTCGGACGATGCGCAGCGCCGCACCTCGGTCGCGCTCCGGCCCTGGCGTGAGGCGCGAGCTCTCACGCTGCCGCCGCGCCGCTTCGAGTAGCGCCTTGAGTTGTTGGCGCACTCGTCTTTCCTCGGAGGTTGCTGCCTCCGGCAGCGTATCGCAACATGGTGCCGGGCTGGGTTTCGCGACGCCCCGAAAGAGCGGCGGGGCGTCACCGTCAGGGTTGGCGTTGGCGTTGACGTTCGCGCCCTCGTTGGCGCGTCGGTCATCGTCGCGCGTGCGTCCACGAGCCGGCGGCGCTGCGAGGTTGTTCGGCGGCGGGGCGGCGCTCAGCCGCGTCTCCCTCACGGTGTTGCTCCGCACCGGGACCAAGCTGCGGGCCGACAGCGGAGGCGGGTTGCCGGTTGCGGGGCTCGTGGTCCTCCTAGCTCCCGGTGGAGGTTGGCCAGCTCGTCGTCAAGCTGGCGCCTTGCCTCGGCGAGCTCGTCGGCGCGCCTGCGTTGGGCGTCGGTGGCCGGCGGCGTGGTCTTCGCTCCGTGTCGGGCTGCTTGAGGCGACGCCCGCATAAGCGAAGCACTCGCGTGTGGAGTCGCGCGCGGGTGCTTGAGGTGCCCTCCGGGCCGTCGGAGCGCCAGAGGTGACGCGGGTCGCCCGCAGGTCGTTCATGTAGGCCGTCACCGGGTCGTCCGGGAGGCTGGCCATCGCGGGGTACATGGCGGTGTCGCTCCATGAACTCCCCAGTGAGCTCGGCTCGCTGGCACGAAGGCGAGGTCGGTGAGGTAATAGGCGGCGAGTCTAAAACGCTCCTGTGTTGGGTTTGGCCCCAACATGGCCATGATCGTCTCGTCCGAGAAGCCTCGGACGACGCCCGCACGTCCGCTGCCCGTCGGGACGTTGGGGCCGGGCCGGCGGTGAATCGCCCGGCGATGTGCTCCGCCGGCCGGTGTAGGCGGCGAGGGGCGGCGCATGGTGGCCCCAGGGGTTAGCGAAACCCTACGGCCCTCCATCCGAGTCGATGATGAAGTTCGTCGAGACACGATGTGCCTACTAGCGCCATGCCGGGGTTCTCTGGACGAAGTAAATTTGTATCGATCGTGTCTTGGGACTCGGGTGGTTAGCGCAGAGACAAGGATTTATCTTGGTTCGGCCTCAGGAGTAATACCCTACGTCCGATGTCGAGCTGCCGTGTTCCCCACGCTAGGGTTGTTTGTAGTATGGGTTACAATGCAAACTGGTCGGGAGAGGGTGTCGAGCGGTCCCACAGTATGGGTGTTCGGTTGTCGGATAGCCCCCGACGGTTGCCCTCCTCTCCCTTTCATAGATGCAAGGGAGGGGCAAAAGGAAAGAAAGAAAAGCTACGATGTCGGCCATTGGGATGTCTTCTCGCGCGTCAGTCGTCGGGGCGCATTGAAGAGGAGCCGCTCCATGTTGTCGTGAGGCCACGCATGGCGGGCGGGCTGTTCACTTTGGGACGCTGGCGCTTCCTCCGGCGATTTGGTTACGACTCAGCGTGCGGGCGCGGGATGAGTCCGCCCGTTAAGGCCCTAATCGTGAGCTAGAGCTCGTCGTGGGGGCACTCTGGTGCCTCGGGTGGAGCTGCGTCTTTGCGGTCGGATGTGGCCAGTGCTTGATGGATCTTGTGGTGATCGGCCGCGTGGAAGCTTTGTCGGCGGCCGGTCGATCAGGTACCGGTGGTGGGTTTGCATGGCATGGGAACCCTAGCGTCCCACGTGTCGTAGCGGGAGGATTCGGCGTCTTGGGGAGTCGCGCCGTGGTCTGACTTGTGACGGTGGAGGCGGAAGTGCTCGTGCGACGAGCAACTTGTCGTGCGAGGCGGAGACTCGTCGTGCGAGGCGGAGACTTGTTGTGCGAGGCGGAGACTTGTCGGAGGGGGTTCCTTTAGTAGGGAACTTGTCGGGGAAGCTCCCAACTAGTCGGGAACAAGACGTCTTGCCAGTGATGGTCTTGACCGGGGTCCTCAGTCCCCCTCGTCTTGAATCTTGGCCTTCAGGTTGTCAATCTTAACCTTCACATTGTCAATGGTGTCAGAAGACCCCATCTCGAAAGTGATTATCTCGCCGTCAAAGGAGACCCTAATCTGGACCCTTGTCAAGGTGCGAGCATTAGGATTTGAAACCTGGTGGGTAGCATCCCACTGGACCGTCCTACCATTGGACTACAAGCCCATTCGCTTGTAGGGTTTTTGTTGAGACAAAGGTTCCGGGTGAGACTGAAGGAGGCAAAGAGCCCAGATGATCTTTCGGCCTGTACAATCTCTGCTCTTGGGGCTATCTCGGCCCAGACCGAACGCGTTGCAACAACCCCAGCCCAAATAATAAACTGCCAACCTCTACCAAAAAAAAAAAAAACAGCCCCGGCATCTTTCTTTGTTTATTATCACTGCTTTTCCCCGACTTCTTTTTTGACTTGTTACAGTGGGGGAAGAGAGCCACTTTCTGACCACGCTTATCTTTACGAAAAGCAAGAGCACCATGGTATGCATGTTCCATTTGGATCCGTTCACTCACCAGTCCCTGCTCTTTATGTACATGACATAATATTGTAGCAATCATCAAGAGTTTCTCCGTGCAAAGACAAATGCAGGAGTAGATAAAGAAACTACCAAATCTATCTCCTTTTTTTCCTACTAGGAAATCATTCTTTGCAAACCCTTTTTTTTTGGCATTTTAAGCAGTCAAATCTGGCCTGAATAAGTAGTTTTTTGACCAAACATGCATCGAATAAACATAGGATATGGTGTGATGATACGTGTTGCATGTGTTTTTTCTTTTTTTTAAAAAAAACTACTCGTCGTCTTGATTCATAAAGTGGCAGCCACAAATGATATTTGGCTAAAAGATTTTTGGTATGTTTGGCATGTGAATTAGTGCCGACGAAGATAAGTTTGCAATCGAGCTTTTCTGGATGACATAGGATCCACAAAAAGCACACATATATTTAGGGGAAAAAAGGGAAGAAGACGACACATGACGTGGTTATCCAGAAACGTTGAGGCAAAACCCTAGCTAGCTGATGTGGCAATTTTATTTGGTTTTGCTCTCATACATCAATGCTGTGCCTGTGTCATGTGTGATCCGATCCAAGGCCCCCGTAAAAGCAGAAACAACGGGTGGAAAAAGCAAAGCGAAAGCACGACGGCAAAGCCATGCTTGTCTCCATCCTCACCACCTCAGCGCTTTTGCTTTCCATGAAATGCACGGGCGGCGTGTCGCGAACGCCTATGAATACTAACTAGTTCATCCCATGACCCGTCACGGCCACTCTACTATATCTGTCTATCTACACTCTTAGTCTCTTAGATGTGTGGGTGTGTTATTTATTTATTTATTATCTATGTATATATAATATATATGTGCCTTTACAATAGCATCATCTCTGATCTCTGACCTCTTTTTACATAATACAGTAGTGCTACTAGATGAGGCTGAGTGCCATGCATATTCTCATGTCTACGCAAATGCAACTTTACCTTTGCCCGATCGCTACATACCATCAACAAAAGAAGATGCATGCAAAAAAAGGAAAAAAAAGGAAAAGAAGTGAAAAGATGAACTGGACGATTTGTTCGCTGTCAGTGTGCAGGGTAGAAGAGAGGCGAAGGGTCTCTCTGCATCTTGCCCTCCAGATCGACGCGCACCCTGTTCATCTTCTCCTCACACCAGTGCAGCTGCTGGTCGGTGACCTCCGGCATGCGCAGCACCCGCGCCACCACCTTGAGGTCGATCAGCCCCAGCAGGATGGAGAGCTCCTCCTCCTCCCGCAGCCTCGTCCTCCTCAGGCACCGCCGCGGACGCGTCAGGTCCTTGAGCTGGCTCTTCTTCTGAAGAATTGCATATATATGCAACCAAGAACGATCAAAATTTAAATTTGTTTTTTATTTGAACATGGATTGGTACGTTCTGGCCAGCAATACTGTAATTAGTGTATGTAAGCAGATGAATACTACTCACTCTCTTGTTGGCTTTCTTGAGGGTGATGACGATACTCTGGTCCGCGGCGCTCGACCGCCTCTTCACCATCTCCCTGAACATCTCGTAGTGGCTCCTCTTGTCGGCGCGGAGGAACGTCATGAACGTCCTGATCGACTCCTCCAGTATCAGCAGGAACTGCACCGCTGATATCAGGTCGTCCTTCTCGTCCTCCTCGTCTGATCATGCACAGTTATCGTCAGTTAGTAGTCGTTTCTGAACAATCGATCGAGATCGATAGATCAAACACTGTCTGCAAGAGCAAAGACAACATATATAACAACCTCTGAACTCGGGCACCAGGAGCAGCTTGGGCGTGGTGTTCTTCATCCGGGCGTACACCTCGGGGCGGCGGCCGCACTCGTAGGGCTCGTTCTCGATGAAGCGGTGGAGCAGGACCTGGAACTGCTGGAACTCCTGCGCGACGCGCGCCGGGCAGCACCGCGCCGCGATGTTGCCGTCGCCGGCGTTGAGCCGCCGGAAGCTGGTATAGTTCCAGTTGAGGGCCTCCCAGGTGAGGCACACCTGCGCCACGTACGCGCGCTCCAGGTCAGGGAAAGGGTCCCGCAGCCCGATCGGAGCGCTCGGCTTCGGCGCCAGCTTCTGCACGATCCGCTCCGACATGGAACGGGGCTGGTACTTGATAGACCGGAACGACTCTGCAGCAGAAACAAAATGGTTGGTAAATCACATCTGCATTGATGCAAGTACGTACATGATGAGTTAGGATTGTAGGATGCTGGGACTAGGCTATGTGTATTAAGAAATGTGTAAACATAATGTTCTTGATTAATTGAGCCCACGTGTCCACAAAAAGCGTCGCAGATTACAGGAATTACGCGTCATCTAAGCTCTTTTGACAAGAAAATTAGTTTAAGGCAATGAGTGGTAATGATGCACTAAGTATGAACAAACTGAGTATTTGCTAATAATTCTACAAAAAAAATTTAAAAAAAAACCTGTCTCGGTGAGCTTCTGGGCGCCGACGCGGTGGAAGTAGACCATGTCCTCGTCGTACTTGCGGAAGAGCGTGTACGACTCCCACCGCGCGGAGCTCCGGCGGGACGACGACGAGAAGGGGTACTCCGTCTCCGAGTCCTTGGTCACCGTCGAGCTCTGCCACTCCACCGAGCTCTTGGACGTCGACTCGCTCGTCAGCGTCGACGCGCCGAACCGGCTGCTGTCCCCGTTCCTGTCCTTGTCGTCGTCCTGCTGCATCAGCCGCGCCGCTCCTTTTCCTCCGCCGCCGCCGCCGGCCACCACGCCCTCCAGCAGGAGCTTCCTCGTGTCGGCCACCGCGCGGCTGTTCACGAACAGCTTCACGTCATGCTGGCCTTCAGAAACGGTCGTCTTCGCCTGCTGATGGCCCTCCTCCTCGGCCGCATGCTCGTCACGGCCGTCGTCGTCATCGCCGGTGTCGCGGCGAGCGTCGACTTCTCCTCTGCCGCTTTCCTGCTTCTTCCCTGCAACCAGGTAATCAGTGACGCACGAAGTGTCAGATGTCATCAACCTGAATCGAACAAATATCAGAATAAGAAGCAGAGTATCTTAGGATATTACCTTGAAAGGAAACGTTCTCTGGTGATGTGACGAACTGAACATTATTGTTTCGTCGCTGTTCCGGGACCGTCGGGACATCGACAAAGGCGACGCTCTTGACCTCCTCCTGCACCTGATGCTTCGGCTCTGCCGCCTCATCAGCATCGGCACGGTGGTCCTGGTCCTGGCTGCGCGGCGAGATGCGGGCAGATTCCTCCTCCATGGGAAAGGTGCTCTCCACCTGCTGCAAGCAACGTGCAGCGGGAGTGGGTGTGTACAGGTGAGGATCCCTTCCTTCGTCGCCAAGCAGCAGCGCGGTGTCCTCGAACACGGCCTCGTCGAACCAGAACAGCGTGTCGGGTCGCGGCCCTCCAACGATGTCCGCGGCGGCGACGTCGTCCTCTGCGTCGGCAGCCGCCTCCGCGCGGTGGTCGTCGTCGTCGCAGCCATGATACCAACTAGTTACCATACACGGCCATACAGAGAAATTAACAAAAAAAAAATGTCAGCGCCCGATGCATACGCGCATGTCACACAGTCGTCAGAGATATCTGAAATGGTGATCGTGCAGGCGTGCAGCCAGCTACCTTGTCTGGTCGTCCTTGGCGCCGGCGGTGGCCCTGAGGTGAAGGCGAGCGAAGATCTTGGCGAGGAGGACGAGAAGGAGGTAGCCGATGAGCAGGAGGAGGTTGAGCGACGAGAGGGCGCGGAGGAGGAGAGGCGGCGGCGTCACGACGCCGTCGCCGCCGGGCGAAGCGGCAGCGACCGCGGCAGCAAGCCGCTGCGTCATCAGGTGCAGGCCGGCGAGGCCATGAGGAGCAGCCTGCGTGCCAAGCACTTGCTGCAGCACCGCCACAGGGGAGCACCAGAAGCTGCCGCTCGCATTGCGCATCTACCGAGGATTAAATTCTTCCAGAGAGGCGGCGCTGGGGTCAGGAAGCTCTGGCTCCTGCTAAAGACACGGATCCGACACGGAGCCCAACCGGCGATGTCGTCGCACACGCAGCGCAGGGGACGAGCCGCGCCCGTTGTTCGAGAAGAAAGGTGGCGGGGCGGTGCGAGATGACGATGGAGAGAGATCAGAGATGGATGGGCGCTCTCGCTGCTGATCGCTGGCTGGCAAATCGTTTGCGAGGGGGAACACAAAGCTTATAGGGTTCGATAAAGCTGGAGGGAGAGATGGGCATGGCGCATGCATGGGTCCCAACGAGATATAAAGACGAGAAAATGACGTGAGGAAAGCCGGAAGCAAGCGATCTTCTTCTTCTTCTTCGTCCTAGTAGGAAAAAGCGAGATCTCGGTAAACTATTTGGGTGATGCACATATGCAGGGCAGCAGCAGCCAGCAGACAGGCCCTGGGTCAAGTGACTTGCATTACGAGGTAAGCCCATATGCGATATGCGTTTCATGGCCTGGGGTTTTGGTATAATGCGATCATGATCATGATCGACATCTGGGCGCTTTGATTATTGATCATCATGCCACCAGCGCATCTATCTTTTGTCCTTGGTTTCGTTTGTCTGTGTGTAGTGTAACCTGGTGGTTGCAGGCTTGGAGGTCAAAGAACAAATCTAGCACGGTGCCCATGTCAGGAAGCAGATCGACCTAGCCATATCCTAGGAACCTGGCGCATGGGGGGTATCTTGGTCATGTTGGTCCCATGCCAATGAGAGGGGAAGCTTTGCCTTACTGAAATCTAAGCGGCTTCCATAACCACTGTGTGTGTTTTATTAGAAGTTAAAATAAATTACATCCCGTAATTTGGACTTTTTTCTTATCCATAAAAGTTCAAATTACTCATCTCAAGTATTGACAAAGTCTGGATAAACACATAAACTATTTCTTGTTCAGTTTACCACCTTAACTATGATATTTGTTTCAACTTATCCTCTAACATAATTTATCTTTTTTTCTCCACGCACATATGGAGTTTTAAGTTAAATTTTTGGAATACGATAGCACATATCATAACACTTTTTTAGAAAAATAAATAAATCTTATCACTATTTTGATAGGTTATGACATTTAATAATAAAATAATTATTAGGATACGAAACTATACATAAATAAGATGAAAATCCATAAAATATTTTTTTACACACGTTCTGGTGTCCACTTCTATTCTGCAAAATTTTAAATTGAAATTCAATTTGTGTAGGAAGAAGAAAAAGACATATTATGTTGAGAGTATATTGAAAAAAACACTTTAAGAGATTTTCCAGGCTTTTGCTATACTTGACGTTACTATTTCGACTTTTTTTCTAAGCAAAATCAGGGTTAAACTAGTCGATGTAAGAATATAAATGTTATCAATTTTTGGAAGACCTTTTTGCAATGGTTGGACCTTTTCCCCTGCAAATTCCATACTAAGAGGGCCTAGCTAGCCCACTGTCGTCGAATGGTTAAAACATCTTAGCCTATATGGGCCCAATTGTTGTATTTAGGCCTGACTACTGAAATATATATGTGGCCCGGATTTCAGTTTGCGCAAACGTCGTGTTTTTTTTTTTTGTCTGACTGAAGTCTGCTGAACCCTGTGGGGCCTGTGCGATCAAAGATGCCTTCAGCAAATCAGCAACTTGTTGAACAGCCAAAGGGAAACAAGCTGGAGATGGGCAGATGGCACCGTGAAAGTCCAACACATGCAAGCATATGCATGCGTGCTTGGCCTGTTCGCAAACCAGTTCATCAATAGTAGCAGGATAGGCTAGCAGTTAGAGTCTAGAGCTTTCCATGCTACTAGCTCGGTTTCTGACCGTGCTGAAAGAGAAAGCCCATGGTCATGGTAAACTTTCCGCCCTAACCAATGGGCCATTTGGTATAAAATAAGTATATAACGAGAAGAAAGTGCCAATACAACGGGTTAAAGTTTAGAGTCCTACTAGAAGGCGTCAGGACCAACCATTTTCTCACCTTTTTAAAACCCAGTGGCTAGGAGAGTTAAAGTTATAGATTACCGCCCCCAACTCGATCTGCTAACCACAACTCCACAAGCAATGCAGCCTCGGTGAGACGAGATGCAGGTTGCACTCAGCACACAAGTTTTAGAACAACTTGTCCCTAAAAGAAGAGCTTATGGCAAGTGCCTTGGAATCCTTTTTCAGTCCGTCCACACATATAATTGGTGCCCAATTGCTCGCCCTTGTTGGGCCTTGTTTAGTTGGCAAAAAAGTAGCAAAAGTAACTGTTCCAACTCCTGTAACACTCCTGTAGCACGTTTCGTTTGTTTGTGATAAATATTATCCTACCATGAGGTAATTAGGCTCAAAAGATTCGGCTCGTGATGTACAACAGAACTGTGTGATTAGTAATTTTTTTACCTACATTTACTGCTCCGAACATATATCTTTTGGTGTATTTAATGTGATGTGATGGAGAGAGTTAAAAAAGTAGCAAATTTTTGGCAAAAAATTTGCCATCTAAACAAGGCCTTGGTATACATTCCCAAGCTAGGTGCAAAGCATATGCATCTAGCGATCACATGACCTGGGACAGGAATCTGCCCCTTCAGACTGGAAAATTCGTGCGCGATGAGTCCCACAAAATGTGGAGGACAAAGTTTTGTCAGGTGAGTGCATTTTTTAAATTCAGCTCTGGTTGCCTGGGAGTCTGAGAAAGAAAAATATGGATGGCAAAACTTCCATTCTTAAGGTTTAATTATCTCAATGTTACTGCAGCTTTACCGGTTAATTATTGTGAATATGTCATTTTTAATAATCTTGGACCGAATCGCCTTTGCTGTTCTCTGCCCATTTTACCTTTAAATATAATGCAGCACACAAAATGGGGGTAGTTTGGTAAACAAATGGCATATATAGTGACATGTCCAAGAAAATAAAACCACGATGACATATTTTGGGACTTTGAAAGTTCTAATATCATTTTTTAAAATGAATGAAATGCAGAATCATATTTCAATTCGGTCGAGCCAGCAATGTCTTTGAGGCATGGTCCAAATCGACAAACTTGACAAAAAAAAGACTATTTGATATAGGTTAAACCATTTCAAATATTCTCTACAAGGCAATGTTTAGTCGATATCCGGCCGCATGGGTGTTTGATATTCTAGCTGTGATAATATGTATTTCCTTTTCTAACTTTTGCCACGTACCTAAATATATATTATGTCAAGACCATCTGTTCGGCAAGCAACAAAGCACTACAAATTGTTGCTTTGGATATATTTGTCAAAAATGGATGGAAAACAATAATAGGCCAAGCTTTTGAATTATTCATGGTCTGTGTACTCATTTGTCTTTTTTTTTGTGTTCAACTTCTGAGCTGAGCATTATGTAAGAACTTGACTCTACGATTGCAGAGATCGAAACTATTTCTTTTGTCTAAAAAGATATTTAGATACAAAAAAAAACTACGTACCTAGAAAAAGACAAAATGAATAGTAATTTAGGAAGAAGGGAGTAGAAGCTAACTGTAAAATATCCTCTCAAACATACACCTCCGAGGTTGGAGATTCACACTGAATATTGCCCTTGCAAAGAACATTTCTCTTTTTTTTTTGTGGGCAATGCAAAGAACATTTCAAATGGTCTAAACTACTCCCAAATTGTTTCGGTCAAGCTTGTCGATTTGAACCATGCTTTGAACACACTGCCAGCTCGATTGAATCAAAAGATTAAGCATTCCATGACGCCCCCCAGACCCCGTGGAGACCACGCGCCCTCGCTAATCTAATCTCCGAAGGTAAAGAATCACCAAGTTGGTTGCTAAAACCAGAGTACCACCCGGGCTGGAGCGCCAGGTGCAATGCACGATGCTCCGGGGGGCTCCCTAATCAAATGCCATATTGCTATACTGGTCAGGCTTATGTCATGGCTTAGCTAGCAATTGCCATCCACATAACAAGTACTTGATCGACATGTGTACGCAGAGCGAGTCATCAGTCACATTCTCGATCCAGCGATAGATTCTCGAGCGGTTGCAGGTTTGCGCACTGTGCATGGTTTGCTTTAAATAAACTTGGGTCTAGAAGTCTTTGATTTATCTAATGGTTCCTCTCATTGTGCTCCCACATTTTATATGTCGCATTGCAATTTAGATGTGTTTAGCTTGGTCATTTTTTAAGTGATTTATTTTCAGTTAACTATGATATCGATGGTCCAGACTAAATGAATGAGAACATATCCAGTCTTGGCAACATATACAGCACTACCAAAAAGATATAAAAAGTATATAGTTTCAGAGTACTACAAAAATTTAGCCAAAGAAAGATTTTGAGAAACGTATGCCAAATTAAAGCCTAGATATATAGTTGACCATAAGCCAAGCTTGCTCCACTTTTCAATTGGAAATACTTAGGACCATAAACTCTAGCCCCAAACCATGGGCTAGTTTGGACCATTATACTGGTGACGATAATTGATTGCTTTCAAAGAAACTTTGGGATGTAAGAGGATGTGCAAATGTTATGGGAGAGAAATCCCAATTTATTTCATTTATTCTCTCTATGACTTTCTGTACTGGTTTTTTTTCTAAAAAAAGGAAGTTTTTTTAAGTACAGAGTATAACGCAGACGCTCATCATACACACACGTACACTCATCCCTGTGAACACACGTACACTAACTCTACCCCTATGATCACCTCCAAAGAACTCAACCGGTAGATCTGGAGATTCCTGAAGTCACCATTGACGTCTCGTCATCGACAAGAATGTTGCTTACCACTTAAAGCATAACGCCAAAAAATTCCAGAATAAATATAGGAAAATGCGAGCACCTGTGCCAAGTCAAGGACTTGAATCTGAGTGGGTAGGTTCCCTCACAAGGGACCTAACCAACTGATTTATGATCAGCATTATGCAATAACACTTAGGACTCACGCTTCAGAGAAACCTAAACTAGTCAATTTCAATCAAACTAGCTGACAGCTGCAATCAAACTTTGAAGACGTTACCGATTTAATTAAATTGTTAATAGCATTTTGCAGTGTTCTTACCTATGAAATTAAAACCACGGCTAGCTGTATGTGTAACATGGTAGCATCGACTTCTCAAAATTTGATTATCCGTGAATGAGGTGTTTGTGTTTGCTGAAGTTCCTTTCCTCTATATGATGGTTTATCGAGTAAAAGTTAAAGCATATACTTTTATTATATATATTAATAAACCATACAAGAGTACTTGCCTCGATTATCCATTATAATTTTTATAAACCACACACTATTTTACTCTATAAAAAATTAAGTATATTACTATATATGTATTATATATGCAAGAGTATTTTGGGGAAAATAGTGCGCAATGTTTTCCACATGTCTATTGATCTAAATAGTCATAAGGGTCATATTGGTGGAAGTTTAACAATTAAAAAGTTATGATTACATGTGTCAAGGATGCCACTCGCATGTAAAAGAAAATTCAGTAGCAGCTAAGATATACGTACGGAGTATTCAAACTGTGTATCTGTTTCCACAATCCTTTTTTGTATAATATTTACATCTAAATTATTCTTTTTTAATCCTTGTTTCAAGGACTAGTCGCAAGTTTGCTAGATGGCCACTTATTTCCCATGTTATGAAGAACCAATCGCTAGAGGAGTTAGTTAATAGCAGGCGTCCTTGCTAAGTAGGTACTTTTTCCCCATTTTTAATAAGTATATATTTAGGCCAAACTAATTAACGTAGCTTATTTTTAAAAAAAATAATTAGCTTTTCACATATATTTAATTTTTATAAATGGAGGGAGTAGTCACATATATTCCCCACCCACAACAATATCCATTACTTCACTGCATATAGCTCGCTCAGGCGAAACAAAGACTTCCCTCACTCAAATTTTCGAGACATTAGATCTAAAATCGGTGGCTCATTTCCTCCCTCTCTTCCTCCTCCCTCTTCTTCTTCCTCCGGCACCCCACCCTCTCATTCTTCCTCTGTCGCTCACTATCTACTGCCCAGGCCCTCCCGCCCCCACACCCTCCAACGAGACCCTAGCCCGCCCGCGCTGGTCGCCTCCTCCCTCCCTCAGCAACGTCCAGCCACTGCCATCGTCATCATTGTCTCGCTTGCCTTGGCACCACCCAATCGTCGTCCCCTACTGCCCGACCGGTAGAGCCCCCGTGCCCGCCACCTCCGTCGGGCCAACCTACCACTATTGGCCTCCCTCTAAGGTTGTGGTGAGCACCCACCCTGGCAACACCGAAATCGTAATTAACCTCGTCAAAAATTTGGGTGAGGGGAGAAGTTATATTTCACCCGAGTGAAATTTGAGCTTTCCCCCTATTGCTTCCTATATGTTGGTGTAGTGGGAGTAGGCAATTATATTGACCATCCCTGCAAACTTTACCAGGCCTAGAGGAAAACACCAATCAACATCAACTACTCCAAGCGACTTTTGAGATTTCTAAAAAAATGATTTTAATTTTGTGGGGACAGTAATCAAATCCCTGCAATAATATCTCCTATTTTAACTTTTAGCACTTGAGCTTCTACAACTAACTAAAGGGGAAAAAAACAGATTGAACACAAGAAATAAGCAGATGAAGAAAGAGTGTGGCTGTATGGAATTCCTTATAAATACAGTATTTTTTTAGGCCGAAGCCCGAGGGAATCCAATGTATAGCTAATCTGACCGTGATTTCTGCTGCCATTGCGCGGTCACTGGATCGTACGCTGGACGGACACAGTTCCGTTCAATTTGCAATTAGGTATCATATATACAATTATACTAATGGAACCCACTATAAGTCATGGATAAATTGCTCTCAACATGTAATCATTTCACGTCACCATCCATTATATGCTATGTTACTATCCACTAAATCATATATTTATGTCTTTAACTGATTTTTTGTGGTATATATCATGTCTTTGTGAGTAGCATACCACAAAATTGCCGTAGTAGAAAAAAATGTAGGATCAATAATTTAGAATAGTTTTCTCGCAACAACATTATCATGCTTCCATCTATAATGTTGTTCACAAAAGAATGTTGTCATGCAATCACTTTGGTATTCCTACTTTCACATTGCACCTTAAAATTTTGTTAAAACAATTCCCACAACAACACGCGGGTATCAGGTATCACCTAGTATACTATTATTTTCAAACCTATTTACTTGGCTGCTTCTTTCCGTCCCTCCAAGTACATACGGAGTATTTACTCAAAGCAAATAGAGAAGATATCCTAACATATATGTCACCATTATTTTTGGGGTACGACCGCTAGCAAGTGGGCAAGGGTGATTCATATTGATCATTGACGAGCTAGCAGCTTAGCACACAAACATTACAAGAGTGCAAGCACGTACGGTTCCATATATGATAATACAACAACTTGGTCTTGAATTTTTTTTGAATGAACCGCACAAGATAGTGCGTGTTACATTGATATAGCAGAAGAAAAATACAAGACTACAACCCTGAGAGGTCATAGGCAGGAAAAAAAAAGAAGCTAAAACTAAAACTCACCCGGTTGGATTGGGACATCAACACGGGTAACTACACAACGCGAACCGGTTGGATTGGGTCATCAACGCGGTCATGCCACTCTACTCTAAGAGGCAACAAGAAACCAAAACTGAGCCGAAGACAAAGCACGACGCCTCTCCACATCCAAACTAAGCAGTCGTCGAAAACCAACGACGACCCCACGACGACAGAAGACCCAAAAGAGAACAGACCGCACCAAACCGAGAAGGCCGCCGCCATGCAGGACCCTCCGCCATGGTGCCGCTGCCACACCACACATCACCCGACGGAGTGGAAACACCGGATCCGGACCTCACAACGCGCGGGGGCCTCGCCTCGCCCGCCGTTGGACTCCATGCCCTCGCCTCAAAGAAACACCGCTCCGGGGGCCTCGCCACATCCGCCACAGCACTCCTCGTCCGAATCCGTCTCAAGAGTCACCACCGGAAAGGTGTGTGGTATTGCCCCGCTTCCAAGAGTCTTCATCGAAACATCAGGCCGTCACCGAAAGTCGACCTCACCTCGATGCTGCACCCACACGCATGACCTCCGCTACCAAGCCAACAAACCAAGGAAGTCGCTCGCGCCGTCTTTCGACGATGTACCGCTTCAAGAAGCCCCGAGCTGAGCCACCCGCCGCAATCCGCTGCAAGCCTAGTCGTCCCACGATGTCGTTGCCGCAAGCGCCATCTTCTGACGTTGTCCCACACCGCACTGACAGTTGCAAAGCAATGTCAACCGCCGTGAGCCGCTGCAAGCTGCCAAACTCGACAAGATGCGACAACCCCGACGCGGCAGAAGGTAGCGATCGTCGGCGCGTGGTCGTAGCATCCCCCATGAAGCTCGCCATCCTGCACACACTTCGCCGCTGAAGGAACCTCACCTAGCCATTGTCACGAAGAGAGCCAAAGCCAGGTGGGGGTCTCAAGATACGACGCCTCCAAGGAGGGGACGGCGCTAAAAGCGCCGCCGTCGCACGTCCAGAAAGGACAAGGCTTTCGCCCGGAGAACCCCGTAGGATGGAGCTGAAAGATGATGCCCCCAACAGGGAGAGCGACACCCTAGAGCGCCGCCGCCATCAGCACCAGCAAGCATGCTGGCCAAGACTTTCGCCCTGAGCATCCATCCAACCTGCACTGGCCCGACACGGCAACGAAACCACGGCCAAGGGAGCCCAAACGGAGACAAAGCCGCCGCTGTGCCGTCCTGCGCCGCACATCGCCGCCTCCTCTGCTGTGGTGCTCACTGCCTCGTCGCCGCCTGACTGCCAGCCTGCAGCCGTCTCCATGCCGCGCATCGCGGCATCCACGCCACGCCCCGCCTCGAGGCCGCGGGATCCGGCGTCGCACACCGCGTCGCAGTCGGGCATCGTCACCGGAGGGAAGCCACCGCTGCACTCCCGCTCCGCGCGGACGCGATGGCGCCGCGCCACCACGACGCCGCACCGCATGCTCCGGGACCGGCGCCGCGCCACCACGGCCGCGCCGGGGACGATACCGCGCCACGACGCCGCACCGCACACCGGGGCGCGGAGATGGCTCGTGGCGCGCAGACACGCCGCGCGACGCCGCCGCCTGCGTGGTCCCGCAGCCGCGTGCGCCGCCGCCGTTCCGCCACACTCGGCATTGACCTCCACAGCCGACCATCGCCGCACCTGGTCGCGGATCCGCCCAGGGACGTCGGATCCGCGCTCGCCCGGCATCGGATCCGGCATCCCGGCACACCGCCGCGCCGAGGCGCCTCCTCGTGACCTGGGCACGGTCGCGCCCGCTTTGAATCGAGGGAGGATGGGTCCGCCCGCCGCCGTCCTTGCCCGGCCAGGACTTCCCGGTCGGCTCGGCACGGCGCGGCCGAGGGAGGAGGAGGGTGGGAAGTGGCGGCGGTCGGCCGCCCGTGTCGCCCACGCAGGAGCGACGCGGGGGAGGGAGACGAGCCCCCGACGCAGATCTCCAAATCTGAAAGCAGTACTTGGCCTTGAATCGTGCAGCAGGTTAATTTCTTCCATGAAGTGGAGCCAGCTTTGTGTTCACGCCCATGATTTGGACGTCAATAGTGATTTTACTTTCATTTTTTCAACTTTAGGATTTTACCTCTACTTTTTGAAATCGAAGGAAGAGCATGTGAAGTGCCCTTAACAATGTTAAAATTGGTGACAAAGACAAGTTTGCTCTTGCGCTGGAGTAGAGGAGCGCCCCATGTGTTGGGGCCGTGCCCAGCGTCGGACCTTCGACACGCGCGCTCGAGACTGCGCTGGAACGCCCGGCGTCGGGGCCGTGCCCTCTCACGCCTGGGCCAGGCTGCCGTCGTAGCCGGACGGGGCCTTTTCCTGCCGATGCGCAGGGCTGCCGCCTAGCTAGATGCTCTCTGCCGGACCAATCCCCCCGGTCCACTGCTGCTGCCGTCCCTAGATTTCGTGGGTCAGAGCATTCGAGAGTTTTTCTTGGCCGCTTGGAACAGAACGACGGAGGGAATAGAGCAGAGAGGGTCTAGAGGGGAAATGGATAAGGTCATAGGGTAGTTATGTCTTTTCTCAATGTGTTTACATTTTTCCTATATGTTTTATTTTTTGAAAGGGGTCACATAACAAAATTAGATTCAGGGGTAAACGAAAGCTTCGTTTGTGAAAAGTAGGAGTGATAAGATCACAATTAGAGTTCATAGTAGGCGCAAGATCAACAATCTCCCTACTATATACCTGGTACGTGGCAACCTAGCTCAATGCTCAACTACCAATTTAGTTTTGTGAATCTTAAAAGAATCGAATCCCATGAACTAATTCGATCGTATACGGCAGTTAAGAGGGCTGATTAGCGGCTTCACCGACTACGTACTACTGCTCCTTATTTTAGCGTAACAAAATGAAGATTACGAGGGCAACATATTATTTCTTCTTTGTGCACGTTACTTCCGGGGCCGTTTAGTTCGCGAAGTGAAACTTTTGGGTCCCTTTTAAGATCTATTAGGAGTATTAAACGTAGATTATTTACAAAAAATAATTACACGAATGGATAGGAAATTGCGAGACGAATCCATTAAGTCTAATTAATCCGTCATTAGAGATTGGTTACTGTAGCATGACGTTGTCTAATCATGACATAATTAGGCTCGTTAGATTCGTCTCGAAAATTAAGGTAGGAGTCGTGGAATGGGTTTTGTCATTAATCTACATTTAATACTTCAAATTAGTAGAAAGAAGATTGATGTGACAGGTTGTTGGTGAAACTTTTGTGAACTAAACTGACCCCTAGAACATAGCTACATTTAGATTTTCTCAAAGTCAAATATTTTAAATTTTAACCAATAATATTTCTAAAAATAATTTATTTTAACTAAAAAGCTTACATATTATAATTGTTGGTTTCATGATAAATCTACTAAAAACATCATTTTTATGGCATTTGTCTCTACGATTGTATTACTTTCCGTAGTCAAAATTGAACATTTTAAATTTTGAAAAAAGTCTAAACGTAGGAGTAGCTAAATTCTAAGATCGATGTAGTAATTAGTTCATCAAGGTTTGCCTACTGAACACGAAATATGCTCAACGACACTCGAAAGATGCAGTTCTTCTCAGCACAGCACCAGGCAATTCATTCCAAAGCTCTGAAGCAATGATTTTATAATAATATGGGACAAGAAGAAAACAGCCAGAAGATAACTAGGATCGTGGACAGCTGAAGAGACGTGCAGTGCTTCTCCTACCAAGTTGGATCCAAAGGGAGAATCGGTGGTGACTTGTAAACAAGCAGCAGGTGGAGCAAAACCGCCCATGGATCGGGAGACCTCGGGCGCCCACAGGTACCATACCAGCCGCAGCCGAGTTGGAGTCGTGGGTTTGGAGACGACGACGGGAGAGCGAGGAAACCGCTGCCGTGGCCCCCAGGTCGCTGGAAGATCGACAGGACGGGAGGAAAGGGACACACGGCGAGGCCTCACGCGTTCGCGGGATACGCGGCGGCGCTGTGCTTGGATCCATCTGGCCGGTGCGCTTCTGGTGGGCGCGGTCCGACGTCATCGCGCTTCTGGGCCATGGCGGCGCGCGACGATTCGTCCGCCGCAGTCTGCACCGCAAACCGAAGGGAGCCGGAGCGTGGGCGCCACGCGCTGGCACGAGTTGGAAACTCACTCCAATACCGAAATACCCCTCCGACCCAATGTGACACGGCAAGGCCTTTATTATTAGGATTACCTGGCCTGCCAGTTCTTACTTCACAGAATAATTAAAATTCACCCCTACGTATGTATGTGCATCTTATACTCTAGTTCTGATGAAAATTTGATCTTAATACCGTTTATTACATCCCATTAATTTGAATGCAGTTATTCAAGCCTAAATTTTAAAATCGATATTGTGTGCATTCGATATACCTATTCTTTGGTTGGTTGCAAAAAAGGTTTTGGAAACTTACTCCAATACCGACCGAACAGCATTCAACGCACTATATATCCTTCTCCCTCCTGTGTGTGATTCAGAGCCGCTCCTCTCAGTATTCAACCGAATTGACACCGTACCTCCACCTCTCTTGCAGCTCTCACTGTTCCCCAACTTACGCACAACACTTAAACGCACTCCTCCAATCTTTGTTCTCCTCGAACCCTACCTCCCTAGCCCACATCTAACTTCAACCCCAGCGACGAAAGCTCATCATTCAAAGGCACTAGTGCCCCCGCTGCCCCAGCTTGATGAAAGTACCGATTTCGCGGCAGGATTCGACCTCGACTCCGATGTGGAAGCCAAGCATGTTGTCCATGAGGCTCCGTGATGTGCGCTCCGACTCAAAAGTAGATGTCGTCGGCCACATGTTGTCCCTGAGGCGCAATCGCTCTCTTCTAGATTGAGGACGGTGGCGAGGAGCTCTCGGTCAACACTCATATTCTTCTCCTCGGACGGTGCCCTGGTGCTCCTTTTAATCTCCTCAGCTGGAGGTCCCTTCTTCCTTGCTGTTGGTGTACGGCCCCTTCTCTTTCAATTTCAATTCCATGGTTGTGTGCATCTAAACAAGAATAATTGAAATTGACTGCTTCCTTGATTCGAAAAGCCAATGTATTGGCCATCCAAACAACATAAATGAATTATGGTCCATTTCAATGTCATGACGACTGATTTGGTATTGAACTCAATTCAATGCAATGCTCTCCAATATGGACACCCAAATAGAGCCTTAGACTTTAGAACATCGGTATCTTTCTTAAACAATGTTGGCTAGTGATCAAAAGTGACGTCATGCGGGCATTCGATTTTTTCTTCCAACAACATGAACAACATTTTAATCATCTAAACTCAGCCCACCTTGTCCTCATTCCAAAACGGGTTCATGCTTCAGCAATTTCAGATTATCGGCCGATCAGTCTTTCTCACATCATTGCAAAACTATTCTCGAAGTGCTTGGCTTCTCGGCTTGCCGGTGATTTAAATTCCTTGGTATCCAGGGCTCAAAGTGCCTTCATAAAGAGGCGTAGCATTCATGATAACTTTCTTTACACTCAGAATTTATTTCGGGCTTTGCATCGACAAAAGCAGGCAGGGCTTTTCCTCAAATTGGATATAGCCAAGGCTTTTGATAGCGTCAGATGGGATTTTCTTATGGAAGTGCTGCAACAATTAGGGTTTGGTGCTAAATGGAGATCTTGGGTCACAATTCTCCTCTCTTCAAGTTCAACGACTGTCTTACTAAATGGCACAAGAGGATTGTGGTACAAACATTACACGGGGCTGCGGCAAGGTGATCCACTATCACTGATGCTTTTTATATTGGCCATGGAACCATTGCAAAGAATGTTGGAACTGGCAGCATCAAATGGCTCTCTCTCCCCCATTGGTAATCATGCTGCTAAATTAAGGTGCAGCCTCTATGCGGATGATGCCGCCATTTTTATCAAGCCCATCAGAGAAGACGTGCAGCAGGTGTCACAGATACTTGATACATTCAGCCATGCCTCTGGTCTTGTCACAAACCGTGCCAAATGCGCCGTATACCCTATTCATTGTGATGACATCAATCTGGATATGGTAATGGAGCCATTTATGTGCCCGATACAGACTTTTCCGTGCAAATACCTTGGGTTGCCCCTTCATGTTCGGCAACTGAGGCGGGTGGAGTTCCAGCCTCTTATCGACAAGTTGGCCAACCGTTTGCCTACCTGGAAAGGGCGGTTCTTAAACAGATCAGGGCGGCTCAAGATGGTTAACTCGGTGCTGTCGGCGATGCCCACTTACTTTCTTTCTGTTTTTGCTCCTTCTAAGTGGGTGGTTAAGAAGCTTGATAGAATCCGTAGGGGATTTCTTTGGAAAGGAGCAGAGGTGGCGAGTGGAGGGCACTGTCTGGTGCAGTGGGAAAATGTGCAGAAGGCAAAACCCCTAGGCGGCTTGGGGGTTCTTCACCACGACAAATTCAGTAGGGCCATGAGGCTCCGTTGGCTCTGGTTCCAGTGGGTCGACCCGGATAGGCCTTGGGTTGGCACCGAGGCTCCGTGTAATGAGGTGGATCGACAACTGTTCAGGGTGAGCACTAAGGTTACAATGGGCAATGGCATGTGTGCTAAGTTTTGGGAGTCCGCCTGGCTCGATGGTAATGCTCCAAGAGATCTAGCGCCTAGCCTATACAAACTTGCGTGGAGGAAGAACAACACTGTATCCGAGGACATGACGAATCAGAACTGGACTCGGGGGCTCTGGCGAATGTCGACAGCTGATGAAATTGCCGAGTTCATTGGCCTGTGGGGAAAGCTGCAGGAAGTCGCCCTCACTGATCAGCCCGACCAGATTATTTGGAAGTGGACCTCTCATGGGATGTATACCAGTAAATTAGCTTATGAAGTGCAGTTCAAGGGCTCCTATTGTACATTCAATCCGAAGGCCATCTGGAAGGCTATGACAGAAGGAAAACACAGGGTTTTTGCTTGGCTCTTGGTTCAGAGTAAAATCTTAATTGCTGACAGGTTATTGGCGCGAAATTGGCCGTGCAGCCCCCTATATGCACTTTGTGATCAAATTCTAGAGACCGCAGAGCATCTGGTGCTCCACTGCGTCGTTGCAAGGGAGGTGTGGTTGCTGGTCTCGCATTGGGTTCAGGGCTTGGTCGCCATGCCGCCACCAGGCATTACAATTGAGGAGTGGTGGAATGCTTCGCTGCAAGGTCGATCAAAGGAGGAGAAGAGATGGGTCTCCGCTCTTCTGATGTACACGGCTTGGAATCTATGGAAAGAGCGTAACTGAAAGGATCAAGATGTCGACTAGAGGGGGGAGGGGTGAATAGTCGAACCTGAAATTTACAAACTTTTTAACCAACTGTTAGTCCAAGTCCGGAGTCTCCGGATATTTTTCCGGATACTCCGGGAAATCCGGAGAATCCGGGAAAATGTTCGGATTGTCCGGGCCTACGAGAAGGGATTCAAATCGATAGAAATTAAACTTGCTCAAACATAGATCTATGAAAATAGGTTATGCAGTGGGATGAGACAAGCCTGTTTATCCACCTAGAACCTACAGAAACCTCAACACGGAGTAGATCGGCACCAAACCCTAGAATAGAGCTCAAGAGGTGTACAAGCATACAACAAGAGCAACAAGCATAAGAGACACAAGGATTTGTTACCGGAGTTCAACCTCACACCTTGAGGTCTACGTCTCCATTGAGGAACCCACGAAGGGTGGACCTTTACACCTAGGTCACTTTCCTCCCTCTAGCGACCACAAAGATCAAGCTAGAGTTACTTACTCAATTTCGGGGTGATACAAACCTCTTTGGGCAGCCACAAACCTTTGGATGCTCCAAGACAACGCCTAGCCGGCTAGGAGGTCAAAGCTCCAAGAGTAACAAACACAAAATGTGCCAACCAAGCGAAGAATGAGGTGCTCTAGAGATGGGAAATCAGCTCACTAGCACTCTCCAAGCTCTTGCTCTCAATCCCTCCTTAAATCCCCAACAAATCTTACCAAACCAAAGCCAAGGGGAGTAAAGAGGGGAGTGAATGAGTTCTGAGTATTGCAGGTCCAAATGGGCAAGAGAGAGAGAAGGGAAAGGGTGGAGGAGGCTTTTATACCCCCTCACACAGAAAAGAGCCGTTACAGCTCAAAGACCCGGAGTATCCGGGAAAACCCCAGAAACTCCGGGAAGTCCGGAGACTCCGGGAAAAACCCGGACACTCCGGCCTCCCAAGGTCAGCACCCAAAAAGTTAACCCAGTGAACGTGTTGGTGCAAAGGTGTCTCTCATAGGTTTTGTTTTGACAACTAGAGCACCTGTTCGACTCTTGGAAGATACATTTCCTGTCCCTCTTTATAGTACGGCATTCCTAGGACTCAAATTCAAAATATAAAATAAATAAGCCTTCATAGGAACCCTTTGTAGCATCACTTCCTTTTTGCTTACTCAATGAATCAACACTTGATGCCACATACAATTTTAATTTCTGCTCATACACTAGATAAATCATTAGCCACTTAAGCGTGTGTCATTAAATCACCAAAACCCACTTAGGGGGCCAAGATACTCTTTAATCTCCCCCTTTTTGGTGATTGATGACAACACATTTAAGTCTTACAAGAGATAATCAATAAATATTAAAGACAATTTGTAATACTCCCCCTTAATATGTGCATATTGATTTTGAATATCAAAGGTCGTTTTAGGACCAAACTTTGCACAAGGAAAGACAACATGAGAGTATTACCACAGTGGGGTGCTTGTGATGTGCAACAGGTAATAGTGAAATGTATATGACAGTTCATGCACGCAAAAAGGATGCAAAAGAAATCTGGTGCTCAGAAGTCCGGAGTATCCGAGCCAGACCCGGAATATCCGGAGAATCCGGAAACTCCGGGAAAAAGTCCGGACTCTTCGGGCTTACTGAACACCAGTGAAAAACAACATTCATCAAGTATTTTCAATCTAACATATAGCATCCTTAGAAAGTAAAAACTGGGCAAACAATCAAAAGCACACAACCATAAGTCTCAAGCTCACATAGTCTTACACGCATACGAATTTAAAGTTATTACAAGCCATTGTTCCAAATTCAAATCCATAAAGTTCCACACAAGATAGATAGATAAAACACTCCCCCTTTGGCATCAAGCACTAAAAAGGGAGTGGGGCGAATGGATCACTCGGAGTCCTCGTCCTCCTCCTCTTCATCGTTGTTGTCCTCCTCCTCCTCTTCCTCTTCTTGCCTCTCTTCTTCATCTTGGGCGTCCACTCATAAATGGATCATCAAAGGTGGGGAGCTCACGGTAGGGGTCGGTGGGGAGGCCAAGATGAGACTTGATCTCTGTGATGTCCCGGCGGTTCTCATTAGTCTCCGTGGCCATGGTCTTGCACATGCTAAAAATACTCTTTAGGACCCTCTTGATCATGGACCCACGGTGCCGACGGGGAGGCCTAGGTGGAGAAGGTGCAGCGGGCATGTCATCATGGTGAGGAGCTGCACTAGAGGAGCCAACATACTTAGGAGCCTTTGGAGCTTTCTTGGTTCGGTCCCGGAGTTGGCGAAAGGGCTCATGGACAACATCTTTGGGATAGCGGACATTGGTGACTCTCTCAATCATGTACATGAGGTAGGGAGCATAGGGGAGGTACTTCATTGGATCATTCATGGCTCTCCTCAACTCATTCCAAATGAAGTCAAATATGCAAAACCCTTCTTCGTCCGGTGCCATCCTATTGAGGAGATTTGAAGCATAGTACCTTAGAGCTGTGGTATCTCCTTGCTTAGGATCAATGGTGGCTCGGAAGAATTGATTGAGATAGTAGTAGTAAGGGTTGAGTTGGTCCGCTTTGCCCTCAATGGCTAAGGCACGACTAGGGAACATGTAGGGGAGGTCCCTAGGCTTGTACTTGTTCTCATTGTGGATAGGAGTGCGATCTTCATCCTTTGAGCCAAGTCCCAAAAGCCTCGAGAAGGTCATGTAGTCAATTGTGCACTTGTTGCCTTGAGTTGTCCAAGTGACGGTGTTGTCATATGGATTGTAGTAGTAAGAGCAATGGAATTGTGCGAGGATCTCCTTGTTCCAATTGTAGCGAAAGCCCATGATGTCATAGAGCCCCACCTCCTTGCACTTCTCAATGATGGAGTTGAACACGGTGTTGTTGAGGTCTTCATAATACTTCCAATCAATGTACCTCATCTTCATAATGGGCACCATGTTCTTAGCCACCAACTTGGGGTTCCTTATGACGGTTTGATAGAAATCCCTATGGAAGTCACACCAAAACCGGGCCTCTAGCCCCTCACCCTTGAGATAGCGATAAACATTGTCTTCCCTTTGCTCCCTCACAGCTAGAGCATTCTTGGAGTAGTCCCTAAACATGTGCTCAGCAAAACCAAGGACCGATCCGGGCTCTCTAAGATTGATGGGTGTGGTCACTACCCGGACATTTTGTGGGAGAGTGGGAATGAGCCTAGGAGGTGTTTTGGGGCAGATGTGGGTTGCCACTCCTTGTTTGTGTTTGGGAGGTGCACGAGTGGCCGCTTTGCTTTGTTGGATGTAGGGGGCTTTGTGGCTCTTCTTGGGATGGGGCTTGTAGCGAGTCTTCTCTTTAGCTGGCCCCTTCCCATGGCAACGAGGAGGCTCAGGGGGCTGCTCATATGTGTCATCTTCGACCTCATCATCATCACTTTCGGTCCCCTCTTCCTCCTCAATCTCCTCTTCTTCTTCACTTCCCTCAGCATAAGATGGAGGGGGACCGCCCCTTCTTGGCCTTGCACTGCGCTGAGAGGACTCTTGTCCCAAGGTCTCTTGCACAACCCTCAAAGTGGCGGGGTCATGCCTAGCCTTGGTCCTCCTTTGAGTGGAGGGCTCATCCGAGTCGCGTCTGATCTTCACCCTCATGATCTGAAGATATAGAAGGATATGGAAATGAGAGATAAACAATAGAAGAGATGGGAAGCACTGCCACTTAGGGTTTTCAGTGTGAACCCCGGAGACTCCGGGAAAAAGTCCGGATACTCCGGGATGTCCGGAGTGTCCGGCCGAGATTTCGAGTTTCCTGTTTCACACCAAACCCTAAATCGCAATGCCGCACAAATCAACCATGGAAACTAAGAGATATTGCAGATCTAGAGCCTATAGAGTCTATTCCATCTATTCCCTAAGAGGATACCGAAAGGAAACGAGTAGGGAGATAGATCGGGGTTGGTCCTCATGGGATACCTTGGGGAAAGAGGGAGAGAAGCTTCAACTCTTCAAATCCGATGTAGATCCTTGTTCTTCACTCCTTGGAGCTCTCAAACCCTAGCCCTCACTTGATTTGGATGGGTGGAATCGAAAATCGCCAACGGGGTGACGGCGGAAGGAAGGGGAGAGCGACGGGAGTGAAGAGGCGACCATCACGCGTAAAGGGTGAAAGGAAAAGTAATCGCGGTGAAAGGGTATTTATACCCTAAAAACCCGGAATGTCCGGACCAAGTCCGGAATCTCCGGGAAACCCGGAGTTTTCGGGAAATAATTCAGAGTATCCGCTCCCCCTGAGACCAGCGAGTAGATTTGCAAGGAATTTGTTGTTGGATAGATTTGGATGACTATACATGTAATATATGTGAGCCTGAGAGGTATCAACACTTGAGACTAGCCACAATCAAGCAATGAGAACAATAGCCCAAGTGTTGTACCAAAGTAAGATCCAAATATTTCAAAAATAAATGAACACAAGTTTTAGCAAATCTTTTTCTTTTCAAATTCCTATTCTAGGTCACTCAAATATGTGCATGATCTCAAGCCAAGTTACGAGAATCCAAGATATTTAGCTCACTCCTCAAAGCACAAAACCTTAGTTCATCAAGAGGCTTTGTGAAGATATCGGCTAGTTGCTTATCGGTGCTCACATGGCTTAAAGCGATATCTCCTTTGGCTTCGTGGTCTCTCAAGAAATGGTGGCTTATGTCTATGTGCTTGTTCTTGAGTGGTTTACTGGGTTGTTAGCTAGCTTGATGGCACTCTCATTGTCACACAAGGGTGGCACCTTGCTAAACTTACAACCAAAGTCTCTCAAAGTGAGCCTCATCCAAAGTAGTTGAGCACAACAAGCGCCTGCAACATACTCGGCCTCGGTGGATTGGAAAGGGCAACGAAGTTTTGTTTCTTGGAACTCCAAGACACCAAGGACCTTCCAAGGAATTGGCAAGTCCCGGATGTACTCTTCCTATCTACTTTGCAACCGGCATAGTCCGAATCGGATTAGCCAAGTTGATCGAAAGTGGAGCCCTTAGGATACCACAAACCAAGGTTAGGAGTATGAACCAAGTATCTAAAGATTCTCTTAACGGCCATTAGATGACATTCCTTAGGATTAGCTTGAAATCTTGCACACATGCACATACTAAGCATGATATCGGGCCTAGATGCACAAAGGTAAAGTAGAGATCCAATCATGGAGCGATATACCTTTTGATCGATGCTTTTGCCTTCTTCATTTAGATCAAGATGTCCATTTGATGGCATAGGTGTTTTGATGGGCTTGGCATTGTTCATGTCAAACTTCTTGAGCATATCATTGGTGTACTTGGTTTGACTTATGAATGTGCCTTCTTTGAGTTGCTTGATTTGAAATCCGAGAAAGAACTTCAACTCGCCCATCATAGACATCTCAAATCTTTTGGTCATAATCCTACTAAACTCATCAACCCAAACTTGGTTAGTAGAACCAAATATAATGTCATCGACATATATTTGGCATACAAATAAATCATTACCTTGTTTACGAGTGAAGAGAGTAGGATCGGCTTTACCTATTTCAAAGCCTTTCTTTAAGAGAAATTCCTTAAGGCATTCATACCATGCTCGTAGGCTTGCTTGAGCCCATAGAGCGCCTTATGGAGCTTGTAGACGTGGTTGGGGAATTGTGGATCTTCAAAGCCCGGTGGTTGTTCAACATAGACTTCTTCGGAGATTGGGCCATTCAAGAAAGCACTCTTGACATCCATTTGATGTAGTTTGAAGTTGTGATGTGTGGCAAAGGCTAAGAGTATGCGGATTGCTTCAAGCCTTGCCACCGGTGCATAAGTTTCTCCAAAGTCCAAGCCTTCTACTTGAGTGTAGCCTTTTGCCACCAATCTTGCTTTGTTCTTGGTCACCACGCCATTCTCATCTTGTTTGTTGCGGAAGACCCATTTAGTACCTATCACATTTTGCTTGGGGTGTTCCACCAAGGACCAGACTTCATTCCGTATGAAGTTGTTAAGCTCTTCTTGCATGGCCATCACCCAATCAGCATCCTCAAGTGCTTCTTCAACCCTAAGAGGTTCCAACATAGAAACAAACGAGTAATGTTCACAGAAATTTGCTAATCTTGAACGAGTTGTTACCCCTCTACGGATGCTTCCAAGGATGTTGTCAACGGGATGATCTCGTTGAACACTTTGACGAACTCTTGGATGTGGGTCGGAGGCTTCTTGTTGAATCAATTCCTCATTTTCTTGACTGTCTTGGGAATCACCAGCAGGAGGTCCGGAGTTTCCGGAATTTTCTCCGGAGTTTCCGGGAATCCCGGACTCTCCGGGTTTTTCTCCGGACTCTCCGGGGTTCACAGCGGGAGGTGTACTTGGTAATTCTTCTATGATCTTGTAGTCCTCATCATCTTCTTCTTGAGGCTTGACTTCTCCAATGGCCATCTTCTTTATAGCCTTTTCAGCTGGTATTTCCTTGCCTACACACAATTCATCAACTTGCTCCACTTGAGAGCTATTAGATTCATCAAACGTCACATCACACGTGACATCAACACAACTGGTGTTTTTGTTGAGGACACGATAGCCATGAGCGTTTGAGGCATAACCAAGAAAGATACCTTCATCAACTTTAGGTGCAAACTTAGAGCTTTTGGGCTTCTTGTTGAGAATGAAGCACTTACAACCAAAAACTCTAAAGTAAGACACATTGAGCTTTTTACCGGTTAGAAGTTCATAGGCGGTCTTGTGTCGAAGCTTGTGAAGATACAAACGGTTGATAGCATGACAAGCCGTGTTGATTGCTTCCGCCCAAAAACTATCCAAAGTCTTGTACTCATCAATCATGGTTCTTGCGGCTTCAATGAGAGTTCTATTCTTCCTCTCCACTATCCCATTTTGTTGTGGAGTGTATGGGACGGAGAGCTCATGACCAATGCCTTCTCCATCAAGATACTCTTCAATGTTGGTGTTCTTGAACTCGGTGCCATTGTCACTTCTTACTCTCTTGATCTTCACATCAAACTCATTTTGGGCTCTTGTGGCAAACTTCTTGAATATTTCATGAACCTTGCTCTTGTCCTTCATAAAGAATACCTAAGTGTACCGAGAGTAATCATCAACAATGACAAAGCCATACTTGTTCCCTCCAATGCTAACATAAGCCACGGGACCAAAGATATCCATGTGAAGTAGTTCCAATGGCCTTGTAGTGGTAAGTACATTCTTGGCAGGATGAGGAACACCAACTTGCTTTCCGGCTTGACAAGCGCACTACAAATTCTATTTTTCTCAAAATGAACGTTTGTTAGTCCTAGGATGTGTTCCCCCTTTAGAAGCTTATTGAGAGTGTTAATTGTCCTATGCTTTGTTGCGAGTGTTAATTGTTTCACTCATCTTGTCATATATTGTTATTCTTGTTGGTGTCATGATGTGTTGTGAGTGTTGTTTCACTACTGTCATATATAATGTCATGACCATTGCTTTATCCTCTTGTTGCATGTACACATGGAACACACAATCCATCGCTAATGAAGTTGGACAAGGAAGCAGTTGAAGGAATTTATTCTCTGCTTCGATATATAAGCATATTGTTGTGTCCCTGTCAAAATGGTTAGCACCTATCCACTGTATGCTAATTAAGTAAAATATGAACGTATGTCTATGCTGATTTTATTTATGACTTGTAATGATTTCTAGTGTAATATCAGCTATTTTGTCTGTCACAGAGAAAACGAATTTATCTAATAAGAATTTTGTTTAGATTTTCAGTTGCTTATGTTGCTCTCGACAACCCCGACATATCATCTATGCTCCCACAACAACAAACTCCTCTACCTCCGATTGCATCATCACGACCCATCGTCGGTGAACCTTCTTCACGGTCACTCGGCCTGAGGCTCGCGAGTAGTACTCGATCCGCGAGTCAAGGACACAAACCAAATGGTCGAAGACAAGTTGATCGCAAGCTGGACTTGATGCCAATTTTTGGCCTACCCCGAATGCCGCGAGGATAGATTTGTATTGATGTCTCAGTGGTCTCATTGCTCGGGAGAGGGTGTCAATCAAGGCGGTTGATGATCTCTCACCAATTGAGAAGGACCATCTGCTCACGCTTTAGAGGAAAAGCTAGATTACCCAAATTAACTGGAAGAATCTGTCGCAAGAAGGTAGTTAAGGTAGCTATATCGAGATTGGAACCTTGCAGCGGTTCAAGGCCCATTTAAGAAAAAATATGTGAGCGAAGAGGAGACTCCTTTGTGAAGCATGCCTTTTTGCAAAGAACAAGATGGGACATGTTTGTGCAGAAACCAATTCTCCTTCATTTCAGAATTGAGCCGGAGATGAAACAAAGAGAGCATTGCATAATAAGCCACACAAGGCAGAGAAAATGTTATCGTGGTAAAAGGAAAGAGTGGGAGGAGGAGGATGCAAAGCTAGGCTGAGAAGGAAAACAGAACCCTTGCGACCAATTTCACAGGACGTCGAGACCTTATCTGCGGGCAAGGGTAGGGAAGAAGAGGAAGAATACTAGTGAAGGAAGCGGGGCATAACATTCGGTAACCTCGGTGGTGGGGGGTAGCGAGATAGGGTGAAAACACTTGCAGCTCGTGGTAGCGATGGTTCTTTCTCCGGGTTAGGGAGGATGATATCCTCACGCAGCACTTGAGACTCCGAGCATCGAGGTCGGGTCCGAGGTGTGTCTAGTTCACTTAGGCGGGGTAAAGGGTTTGGTGAAGAGTTCATTTGGAATGTACAGAAGAAGAGGAACAAGAGGTCTCGATGCTCATGATATGATGGACATAACATTTAAATCAATTGTCCATGCTCTAAGACTATCGTGCATCGAAATATCGAAAATGTACTTCTTCCTTCCCAATTACCGTACAAGAGCGCGAGGAAGAAGATGTGCATGGCGAGCAGGAAGAAGATGCGCATGACCGCGAGGAAGAACATGCGCATGACAGCGAGGAAGATGCGTGCGTGAGAGCAAAATCATTGGAATGCCAGCGAGGACGAAGTGAATCAAGTGCACAGTGATGATCGATCTATCTTGGACACAATAGATAAGTGACAGAGCCAACCGCGTGCACCTTTTGGATGGCAGAAATTAATGTGGAGCTCGCACTAGCGAAAGTCTTTCCATTTCAAAAGGCTTGCCATTCGATCGATGCAGGATGGGTATGTTGTGGTGCAACCTACTTATGTGGGCCAATGCGGGTCACTACCCTCTGCTGTACCAATTGATGGGGTGACATAGCAACCCTAGTGAGGCTCTCGTTCAAAGGATCCAATGGCCAAGGGCAGGATCCTTATACCACCATGTGAGACATCCCAACCACGAAGCCGCATAGCAATTAGCGGTACAACATCGAGATGGAAGTCTGCGGCTCGGTGTCGATGAAGAAGGCTCAGCGGCGGCGGACCAGCAAAACTCTGCGGCGGGAGGCGTCGACAACAGCCGAGGAGCCGGGCAAACTCCGCCTAGCGTGCAACATGAGGATAAA